>WTSP01020130.1:46098-59612 GCA_025331215.1 Actenoides lindsayi
TTTTTTCTTTTTTTTTTTTTTAAATTTTTTGTCCCCCACACCTTAAGAGAAATAAAAATAGGAAAAAAAAATTTGGGGAAACCATTCCCCCCCCCCCCCCCAACTTTTTCTCCTATGGAAAAAAAAAAAAAATAACAGGAAGAATACCATTTATAAAACTGTCAACACAGTTTTGATTTGCTTTACCAGTTGCACTTGCTCTATTTGCTGATGATAAATATGCTAGGCAGGGAACAAAACCTCTTTCTGTTGACAACATATAGTTATATGCCTGTTTGTGTATTAAAAACTTTTATAAAACCAATTGTTAACTATATTTGTATGCTGACAGCTTCATTGCCTGTGTATAGATGAAAAGTATATGTAGTTACTGAGTTTATTCTGGTTTGGTGTGATGCAAGAGGCCAGTGACAGGAGAGAAATGTATTTCACGCAAAGGAACACTATGATTATTGTGCTAAGGAGGTAGACCCCCATGAAGATCAATTAGATAAATGTACAATCCTGGGTTTTTTTTCAGCAAATTAAAATTACATGTGTAATATGAGCAGGGAAGTGAACCAAAACTGAAGGCACCTTGCAAGAATTTCACCATGTTACAACTTTTTGAACTGAAACTGATCTTGGATTTTATTATTAAATACTCCAAACTGAACCTGAACAGCAGTCAGGTTACTGGGTCATATCTGCATTGTCACCTGTGAGCAGTTTGTAAATATGTAAAGTATATAAATATAGGAAAGCTAGTGTTTATCCAGTAGTGCATCTTGACAGGTATTTTTCAAGTGCTATTTTAAACAGAAATAAATGGATTTGTTTTTTTTTTATACTGCTAAAGCAAGTATAGCTTTTCATGTTTTGCTAGCAAAAAGTCTTTAAACATGATTTAGCTAGTAAACATATTAAGATTAGAGAATACCTTTTTGTAGATCATGTTACTAGTCAGTGTTAGTACTGAAGTATCAGTGTTGCCTATGTACAACCTTGCCAACTCAATACTTACAATCTCATGTATACATTTGTATATCTTATGTGGAAGGAAAGATCTTTTTTTTGCATTATGTTCTGATGGACAATTACCACTTAAAATGTGTGACTGCATTGTTGTCATAAAGTACACTTTAAAAATCCATCAATGTGTTTTAATTGTTAATGTTCCTTAATTACATAATCCAGTTGAATAGCCAGTGTAAATTATTGTCACTCCAGCAGAATGAAAGTTACGTTGCTTGATGAATTGATCCTGTTTTGAAAATTATTTTCAAAGTTAGTAGTTCATATTTTGGAGAATACACTTTAATACAAACTGCCTACCTCTTTTCCAGTGAAGCCTGGTGATGAAGACAATAAAGTAAGTTGTAAACCTGGCAGTGGTTTGAGTAAAGCAGTATTTGAACTATGCATTTTGCTTAAGACTTTCTGCAGTGCTCTGTGGTGATTTACTTGAGAAGGCATTAACACTTTTCTCTGGAATAATTTCTTTTCCAGGACAAACATGTGCTGTCAGTAGTAATAATAGACAAGATGTTGGAAAGGCTGAGGAAGTGCAATGAATTTCTGGAGCTAATTCTCAAGGGACTTAATGACTACCTAGAGAAGAAGCGCCTGTTTTTTCCCAGATTCTTTTTTTTATCTAATGATGAACTACTTGAGATTCTTTCAGAGACCAAAGATCCTACTCGGTATGGTAATGTTTAATAGATGTATTTGTGACTCACAGTGCATGCATATAGTCTTCTGATACTTTTTCTCTGATCCCAGACTTCTCTTTTTTTCTACTGACAGTTAAGGTATTAAGTATCTAGTTGTTTAGATTTTATGATAGGTGAATGCAAATTATTTTTTAATATGGGTAATACAATTCAGTTCTGTTTTCTAAACTAGTAACCCTTCCATACACTGCCTTTCAGAAGAATCAGAAGTCCATGTAGTAATTCATAGGGAAATTAACAAGTCTGAATTTTCCCAGAAGAAAACTGAAAGTCTAGAAAGACCTGTGTACCGCTGACTTGAGTTTTGTTCATTTATTGGCAGTCTTAATTAAAGGTTTTCAGAATCTTTTTGCTGTGTTTTAACTCTCTCTGGGATTTCTACTCCCAGACTTCATTCAGGATTAAACTGCAAAAACTATAACTCAATATAATTCCTTCTTATACTAAGTGGAATTAACCCTACGATGTCTCCTGCAGAAGTGACCTTGTTAAGCAATGTAGCATTTGCTATAAGCAGAGAACTGGGGTTTGATTCCCAATATGCAGACTTGATAGCGTGCAGTGATTGCAGTGCAAGGTTGTTCAAAAATAAGTATGAAAATGAAATATAAAATGCCAGTTCAGTCACAGTGTAATACTCATACTATGCAATGAACAGGGCAATAGATCTTGTAAGGAAAAAAATCTTAAAGGCTTTTAAAAAATTTATTACAAGCTATTGTTATAAGGTTGTACTTGGTTGCTTTACTCAAATTCCTTAATATTTACTTTATTTTGTTGGGAAGGTATAAATAATGGAATTTTTTTGTACTTTGGATGGGTTAGCTGTTAGAGTACTTGTTTATCCTTACTAGTTTATATGTTGCAGGTACTTAAAGTAATATTTCACATCTTTAAACTGATCTTCAAAAAATAATGTGGTAAGCATCTTGAAGGGGGTAGTACACGAGAATTATTGTTGAGGATAAACTTTTTTTTTTACAAGCTTAAAATTATCTTTTAAGTAAATTCAGTATTATGTTTTTTTAAATACATCTTATTTGGTAGCATTGGCAAGTAAAAATTGTCAGAAGCTGTGTAACAATTTTGGTTGGGTTTTTTTTCCCTAGAGTACAACCTCACTTAAAGAAGTGTTTTGAAGGAATTGCAAGAGTGGAATTTACTGATGTATTAGATATTACACACATTAAAAGTAGTGAGGGAGAGACTGTGGAACTCATAGAGACAATCTCAACATCAGAAGCTAGAGGTCAAGTTGAAAAATGGCTGGTTGAACTGGAGGCAGTTATGCTGAAGTCTGTCCACAAGGTAACAAATCCTAACCTCTTATTAATGTCATTCAGCACTGGTGAACGTTAACATATACTGGAATGACTTTTCATTCTTTGCACCTAGCATAAACATTAAAACGATTAATTCAGTCTTTAAAGGTTATACCTTTTATTTTTTTTAGTTCTGGTATCAATTTCTGGTTGTAAAATTCTCTAAAATTCTTTACATTTAAATAGTAGAGTCAGAAAGGTTTGTACCAAGGATTCTTTTGACAGAGGTTGTCCTACATTTGATGTAGTATTAAGGGACAAGGTTAAACTGATAGATTGCCCATGGTTGGTTGTTTTTGAATGTTTGTCTTAATTACGAATACCTTAATCAAGGCCCTTAACTCTTCACATTGTATCATTCTAGTCTTTACAGTATCTCATCATTGTGTCTTATATTTAACCATCTCTGTTTTCTCTTCTGTGCTCCTTTTCAATGTCAAGTGAGGTAATTAAATGCACACAAGCTTTCCCTGGCATTATCTTACAGTACGACAGTTTAATTATAGTAGTGGCATAGCAGTACAGAAGAGAGTGAATAACTTGATTTATTTGGTATGTATCAGACATGGACAAACTGAGCTGCATAAATAAGAAAATATTAAGCTGCAAATTGTTTGGCTGCATTTAGCCTTGAGTACAGATCTTTTATAATCATCTAAAACAAGTAATATTTACATAGTTTTAATGTCAATACACATACATGTTTCCCTCATAGATGTTTGGGGTTTTTTTGGTGGGTTTTTGGGTTTTTTTTTGTTTTTTTTTAATTGATGCTATGGTGTGTATAGATTGTTAAAAGCAAAAAGCCTTGGAACATCAAAACAAATGGCAGGTTTTCACTCAGGCAGTTTACGCCACTTGTCTGAGGAGCCATCTACATTTATTGATGAGTTTCTTGATAATAAGACTTTATTCTTGCCTGTGTCTTGTTAATGGCAGGAAAATAACCTGTTGGTATAGACTGACAGTTTTTTTCCAGAGCAAGTTTTCATTTCATTTGGATTATCCTTGAGTGGCACTAGAACCCAGTTAATCATTCTATTATTAGAAAATACACTTGAAGTAAGATAAAAGTTTAAATAATATGATCTGCAAAATTAATAGCTTTGGGATCTTAGTAGAATGAATAGGTAAGAAAAATGCTCAGTTTGGGATATTCCTTCTAACAAATTCTGTTTGTACTTGTTTTGGGACTTTGTTGTAGAAGGAGATAGAAAATTTTAAGTATCTGATGGCAAGAATAATTTTTGGAATTATTTAGAATGTGTTGTGAAATCAGTTCTCAGAAATTTTGTGTGATTGCTTTGTTCATATTATGATATTCGGGGTGTTTTTTTACCTTGTTGAAGGGTTTGATTGCAATGTGTCAATATTTAGAGTTGAATTTGATGCTGAATCTAGACCCTGATTTATTTATTTTTATTCTGTGTAATGTAATCTACCTTAAATTAATTCTAAAGCTGAACATTACCTTTTTTCACATGTATTTACAGTGTGCTCTTTACTGCCTAGGTCATTGGGGATGCATTTGAAGCTTATCCAAAAACTCCACGTGTTAATTGGGTAAGAGAGTGGCCTGGACAAACAGTTCTTTGTGTATCCCAAACTTTCTGGACAATGCAAGTACAGATGTCTATTAGAAATGGTCAAATGGTAAGAATATTTTAAATTTATTCATTAGTACTTAGTGCTTTCTATGAAGATGGTCTAGGACTACTGTTAGAATATGTACACTGTCCTCACCCTTGTCAAATAATGAATATATATGCCTGGCTGTTACAGAATTTACCTAATGACAGTGGGAATAAAAGTACGTAAAGCAGTGGATTAAAATTTAGGGTATGTGTTTTGTAGAAACTTTCTTCTGTTTATCCCTGAGGCTTAATGCTCTTGCCTGTTTTATTTGGAAGTGTTCCAGAATAGTCACCATCAAATGAAGCAACTACATTTTCATTCTCTGGTGATGTTAATGAATGAAAGAGGAAGTTAACCAAGAGTTAAATTTAATTTGCTTTTGGGAATGTTTGTAATAGAATTCTGAGCCTAGACAAAAGCTCTTGTCCTGGTCTGTATCCAGCCTTTTCTGTATGTTGACATAGAGGGAAACCTGTCCTTCCTGTAGCTTTCACTCAACATTGTAGTGGGAATTCTGCTCATCTGGCTCCAGCCCAAAAATTTTTGTTCTGCTGTGACAAGGAGCTTGTATGCAGTGAAGACTTGCAGAGGCATTTGCATCTCCTGACACCTGTCACAAATCTGTGGCAAGAGAACTCCTCTCAGTCTTACAGCCTTCAATATTCTTTCTTGTTTGCATTCCTATATTGTATATTAAGGTGTAATAAACGTGACAATGGGTGACTATGAGAAAGGCCAAAAGAACTGCATTCTACCTGAAGCACTTCAGTGTTTCCTGAGACAAAATGCCAACATCATTTAAGTCGCTCATTAATATTAAATACATGTTCACACATACATGTACATGCATGCACACACATGCTCTCTTTCAGACATTTTTTTAGCAAGTTGTTTCCAGCAAATAATTGTTGTACATAAATCAAAGGTCCCAATTTCTTATTAAAACCAAATAATGAACTAAGATGCTGTATAAAAACAGGTGTTTCATAAATTTTGAAAGCATTGTTCTGTGGACCACGTGCATCCTCGGTGATGTGGTCATATGCTCAGAAGGATAGCACCAAGGAATGTTACTGACATGGGAGATGAGGAGTTATTCTGTGCCTCAGCTGGTATCTCATGGTTGCTGAGGCAAGCTTGATGGTAAACAAGTGGGTTATTACCCCTGGGCTTTAATGAGATATTTCAGATTTTGTCCTGCTCAGAACTTATAAGCAACACTGTAGAAACTGAACTGCTTTTGAGTACTGTGTTTACTGCATTTTCCTTTTCTTAATGTGAAATACATAAAAAGATAAGGAGTATTTCCTGTGTTCCAGAAAGAAAATAGTTTATGCTGTTTTGTTTCCAGATATGTCTCATTGATGTTTTACATATAGTTCTGTAAAAGTAGAACTAAAAAAAAAACCAACAAAAAATTCTTTGGGGCTACCCAAACCCAACTGCCCTTTAGAATACAGAGAATTCAAAGCAATACAAGAAAAAATACAATTATGCCTTAGACTTGACCTGCAACTCGTTAACTTTTTAAATTTTTTGCAGGCACTAGAGGAGTTTCTGGAACAGAATAATAGACAGATTGAGGACATTGTCACCTTGGTGCGAGGACAACTGTCTAAGCAAAATCGAGTGACTCTAGGAGCACTTGTTGTGCTTGATGTTCATGCTAGGGATGTTCTTGCATCTCTAGTAAGCAAGAAAGTCAAGGATGAGAGTGACTTTGAATGGCTAAGCCAGCTTAGGTACTACTGGGAGGTAAGTGGTACCTCTCAATCCTGTTAGAAGGTAATTTCTGTTCATAGTCATTGAATCTCTGCTTGCTTGATCACGCAGAGAATGGTTACGCTACTGTGAGAATGCCAGCTGATAACTTAATACCTATAACTGATATTTTTATGGATTGCTAATGAGAATGGCCAGTAGCTAGATACAAACAGTTCTTAATTTTTTATTTTTTTTACCACTGCTGAGTCTCAGTACCTTTTTCTGAATTTGAAAGGGGCGTGGGGGGTTGGGAGGTGGGGTTGTGGTGTTACAGGCAAAATTGTTCACTGTTTTCATCTGACTTGTTAATATTTTTTTGGTGCCTTACGTTTATTGGAAAAATAAGTGTTTATACTGTTATTTGGTGGCAAGAGGCAATATTTTACGTTCATCAGGACAAGATCTCCTGTACTAGAGAAGACATTGTATGTGAAATTTTAAAAAAATTTATATGTAGGGATAATACATTGCTGTATCAGAGTCATCAGATTGGCTGTAACCACAGCTATTAGTCATGATTACTTCTGTTTATCTTTTAGGAAGTCTGTTAAATTTCTAAGTAGCTACACAAGACCATTTTACTCTGCAGTATGGTTCATAGGATAATTTTTTAAATAACAGTTGAATAAAAAGACCATTTTCTATATTAATACGTTAGTATCTATTAATTGGCAATTTATTTTCAAATTAGCCACACTGAAACTAGTGTCTCAGAGCAATCTGTAGTCTGCCATGCAGTTGTTTCTAACAGCACTGGGCCTGTTAAGGAACTCAAGAAATAGTGGGGGGTTTTTTAAATAATTTACTTAATCTAGAAAATTAATTCCCTTTTTCTTAGGAAGGGCATCTACAAACAAAGATGATTAATGCTGGACTGAGGTATGGATATGAATATCTTGGCAATACCACTAGGCTGGTTATTACTCCACTTACAGACAGATGCTACAGGTAAAATGGCAAGTTACTAAATCTACTGTATTAGCACAGATTAATTTAGTTGTAGATGTTTTAATTAGTCCTGAGAATAGATGACTCCAGAATTGTTGGAGGGTTTTTTTATGGTCTAATAGGCATAATTAGAATAGGATAAATTTCTTTTGGTGGAATAGATTTGGTTCTGTATGAATATTTAAATTTGGGATAAAATTAATCTTTTGTGACACTATAATTAGTGATAAATTACAAGAGGGCTTAGATTTAGAAAGTGGAAAGTAAGATATTCTCTATTGTGAACTTTTAGTAACCTTTGTACATTACTGCACATTGCTGTACTGCAGCTGGCCAGAAGCAAGTAAACTGTACCATCATAGGAAAAATGCAGACATGAAACAAATTTTTAGATGTTAGAGGAGCTGGAAAAATAACTTTAAAATTGGTACTTTTTTTTTTTTATTTTATTTCCAGAACCCTATTTGGTGCACTACACCTACACCTTGGAGGTGCTGCTGAAGGTCCTGCTGGAACTGGAAAAACAGAAACTACAAAAGATTTAGCAAAGGCTGTAGCTAAACAGTGTTTGGTTTTCAATTGT
Organism: Actenoides lindsayi; assembly: GCA_025331215.1. Lineage (NCBI taxonomy): Eukaryota > Metazoa > Chordata > Aves > Coraciiformes > Alcedinidae > Actenoides > Actenoides lindsayi. Next base: position 54,063 of record WTSP01020130.1, read on the forward strand.
TCTGATGGGTTGGATTACCTTGCATTAGGAAAATTTTTTAAGGTTGGAATAAATCTTGAGGATGATACATGTAATTATATTAAAGCTCTTTAATTATTTTGGTACTTGAAATGGTCTTGAGGTATTGTAAATCTGTCTTTCTCCACTTCCAGACTACTATATAATGTTCGTATTGTCCAGATAGGTCTTACTGTAAGTAAGAACCTAACTAAGATATCAAAGTGGTTTTTATGTGCTTTGAAAATGAAATAAACCATAATGATTTTATTTCCTTTAAATAGTGAACATTTCACTGAATACACTTTTAATAGCTGATTGCAAATTTTAGGGGACTTGAGGTTTAATCTGAACTCTAAATAGGCTGGTAAGAGTTATTATATTATACAACTCCAGCAAATACTCAGTTCATTATTAGCTTGAGCTCTGTATTATGAAAATCTATCCTTAATGGGCAGCTGTGTCTTACAGTGCAGTGTCCTGGTTTGGACTGGAATGATACAAAAATAGAGCAAGTATGCTTTCCTCTCTTGGCATTATTTTTACCTTCTAACTCAGAGGTAACATTGGAATGATGTGATTTGTCTTCAAAATTCAGTGTGATGGACGTTTATCGAAATAAGCTAAATTAAGAGTTTTTATGTAGAATGATGAAAACAAAATACTGACTATAAAGGTAAAACGTGCAAAATATGTGTACTTGATAGAAACTTTGCATTTGAGAGGAAAAAGTAAGATTTTTGATTAGTTTGTACAGGTTTCTTATTTTAACTGTTGAGGTTCGGGGGTTTTTTTGTTTGGTTGGGTTTTTTTTACAAGCAAAGAGTTATTAAATTTCTGTAAGTCTTTTTAAAACAAATTGTATCTTGAGTGATTTTGTTTAGAAGTTAGCGCTCTGGATCATGGATGTAAGTCCTTTCTTACTGCAGAATTGTTTTGATTAGCATGTCCAAAATCTGTAGATACTCTGTAATTAGCCATACATCTATCTCTTCTAGGGGTTATTGTCCTGTGGTGCATGGGCTTGCTTTGATGAATTCAACCGGATAGATTTGGAAGTACTTTCTGTGGTTGCTCAGCAGATTTTTACTATCCAAAGAGGTAACATTATTTTAATCATATTTTCACTTAGATATGACAAAGAATAAAAATGCAACAAAGCCTTCCCATGAGTTTTTATTTCTCCATAGGCATTAATTCAGGATTTGATTTAATAGTATTTGAAGGAACGGAATTGAAACTGAATCCTACATGTGCTGTCTTCATTACCATGAATCCTGGTTATGCTGGGCGTTCAGAGCTTCCTGATAATCTTAAGGTATTATTATAACATTTGCCATTTTATTGCTTTCAATAGCTAACACAGAAAGTAAAAAATAAATCCCTTTTTTGTCAAATGTAGAAATTCTTAAGAATATTTAATATTGGTTACCTTTAGGTTTTGATTACACTAGTGTAAAAAAATATCTCTGAAAAGAAGAAGAAATTAAAAAGGATAATTAGTCTGAAAATAAGAATAAATGAAATTTTAAAATGTCAGGAAACGGTTTCTTGGTTCAAGGTCTGACTGTCAGGATAAAGAAAAAAAGGAACTTAAACCCCCCAAAATTCGTGTGTTTCTTGGCTAAGAACCTGAAAGTTCAAATAGATCAAAAGGAATGCTTTATAGCATACAAGCAGTGAATAACATCTTAACATAGAATAAAATGCAGATTTTATTAATTTCTGATTTTTCCTGATCTTTTGGGTTGATCTGAAGGTACTTGTGATGTTTTAATGTTAGACTTCTATTCTGTTTAAGTTTATTAAGAGTGCGACATCCTCTCTTACCTTTTATATACATTTGTCCTGTGTCCATAGAAAGAAAAAGAAATCTGAGGCAATATTTTCATACAGTAATAAAAATGTAGAAAACAACCATCTTTTAAAATATTTCTTAGAACTATGTGGGAAGTTTATTCACTAGCACATAGTACGGACACCAGATTCAAAAGTACTACTTGTGTAGATGAAAGAGGATAATTTAAAAATCTTTCTGGTAGAATGTGAAAAGTTGTGAAAGTGTTGTGTGTTTGAAAGTGTTCTGCTGCCTGTTTGGTGGAACAATGGTAAAATTGAAGCACAGGCTGCAGCGAAGTGATACTAGTAGGAATCTGACAGAATCAGCTTATTTGTGGTAGTTATATCACACTTCTCTGTTCCTTCTAGAGCTTGTGGTGTTTTGTGTGATTTTGTTGGTAATCTTGAATGAAGACAACGAGAACCATGAATTGCCACAATAGAAAATGAAGTATTTATAAGTGTTTATGGAAAGCCATTATATATATTTTAACCATAATCATGATGGTTAAACTTAATTGTCTGTCACTGTATTAATGAAATAATGAAAAAAAAAAGTATTGTATGTAATTGTAGCAAAAAGTTGTATATAATAATGTGGTATCATTTTTTTTCTGATGTGATTTTTCATATATATGTTTAATAGGCTCTCTTTAGAACAGTAGCTATGATGGTTCCCGATTATGCCATGATTGCAGAGATTGTTCTGTATTCTTGTGGATTTGTAACTGCTCGACCTCTATCCGTAAAAATTGTAGCTACGTATCGTCTGTGTTCAGAGCAGTTGTCTTCTCAGCACCATTATGATTATGGAATGAGGGCTGTGAAGTCAGTACTCACTGCTGCTGGCAACTTGAAGGTAAACAATTTTTTTTTAATTGTAGTTGTCATCCAACAATTTAGTAACATGTCTCTTTGATAACAGAAGGTACACTACATAATTGGAAATAACTACTCAAAATGTCATGCTGTGATACCTGTGAAATTGAAAAAGTTATGATGCATTTAGGGTACAAACTGAGGAAAGTTAAGGAGAGATGAAGCTACCAGGCCATTCCCCACAGCACTTGTCACTGAATGACGTGCCTGTTAAGTGTGCTGACTGTCTTTCAAGAATTGTAATTAAATGCAAATTTACTGGGTTGTTTGGCATGTTGGCCACTGCTTTGCTCTGCTTTTCTTAACAGGTTCAGATTCCTTTGCCATAGTATGTGAATACTTTCCAGTTAGACACTGGCTAGAGTCTACCACATGTGACTTTTAATCACTCTGTTAGCTTTAAGAAAACTGATGTAGGACGGAGTTTGTTGTATTTTTTTGCCTTGTGTTGTGGAAGAATGCATAGATTTTACTAAAACTAAGCTGTTATTTTATTAATTCAGTTATTTAGGTAGACTAGTATAACTTACAATTCTCTTCCATTCAGTTTTTTCAACCTATATTCCTACTATCACCAAAAAATATAAATAAATCTACAAACTTTAAAATAAGTAACTAAGCTATGTATTGTGGCAGAGGAGGGACGTATACTTTTAAAAAAAAGTTGTTTTTTTTTTTTTATAACCTGGGAGAGAGATCTGTATGCAAGCTTAGAGAATTTCCACTTTGCTGAAGGTGGAAGTTTTGCATCAGTGTAGGGAAGATTATCCAGAACCTATGTTGTTATCAGAGGACCTGAACCTACCAAAATAATTGCATAGATTCACAAAAGGAAAGGGTCAGTAAAACAAGCAAGTTTAACATCTGGTTCTTGAAACTGTAAAACTTAACACTTTTTTTATCTTTTTTTTTTTTTCATTTTTAGCTGAAATATCCATTGGAAGATGAAGAAGTTTTGCTCCTTAGATCCATTACAGATGTCAATCTGCCTAAATTCTTGTCTCATGATATACCACTATTTGAGGTAGAAAACATGCAGATTTTTACTAAAGAGCTTGCTAAAAATACTAGTTGATAAAAATATCATGTAACAGGTTTATCAGATGGACCAAAGACTTTTTAAGTCTAGCCCATAATTATTTTAAAACTTAGTTTTAACCATTCCTTTCTAACAAAGACAGTGAGCATTTGGGTTTTCTTATGAAATAGATAATAATAGTCTCCTCTTTATAACAGAAGATTTGGATTTTCATTCAGAACGAGCAAAATAGTAAAACTAAGTGGCCAACATTCATTCTTGTCCTGAGTTGATCTCAGTATGGAACTAAGCTGGAGAAAATGATCTATAACTTTTTGCCCTGAATTACAGGGTGCGGTAACATCGTGTCATGGTTTTATGCCAGCTGGCAACTAAGGACCGCACAGCCACTCATTCCTCCCCCCTCCCAGTGGGATGAGAAAGGGAATTGGAAAACAAAAATTAACACTCCTGGGTCGAAATAAGAACAGTTTAATAATTGAAATAAGATTAAATTAAAATAGAAATAACAATAATAGTAATACTAGACTACAGAAATGAGTAGTGTGCAATGGAATTGCTCACTATGCACCAACCGAGGCCCAGCCTGTTCCCAGCTAGCAATCTTCGAGTATCCCAAAACCACAATCCAGAAGGGATCAAGCCCATCTTCCCAGCTAACCCTCATCTATATACTGAGACATTCTATGATGTGGAATATTCCATTGGCTGGAATTTGGGCCTGTTGCTCTAGCTATGCCCCAGCTTCTTGGACACCTGCACACTAGCAAGACATGGGAGGATGAAAAGTCCTTGATTTCATAGCAACTAAGAACATCTGTATATTGTCACTCTTCTCATACCAAATTGCCTACTGAATCCAAAACACAGCACTATTCTAGCTACTAAGAAAAAAGAAATTATCTCTGTCCCAGCTGAAACCAGTACACAGTCAGTCTATGTCCTAGTAGGTGTCTTTTGGATTGGATATCTAATCTGGTACTGCAGAATGAGCGTCTTTAGTACACCTCTGGTTGAACCAGATGTGCCCAACACAATTATGAGCTGTGAACTTCTTTAGGAAAAGTTTGCAGTCTTCTTTGGTAGCTGTAAGGTTTCTGTGTCCTGTTAGAAAAAGAAAGATGTGGGCTGGTGTATATAGATGTTTGGAAACTGAAAACATTGTCTTTAATTTTTAAACATCAGTGGGAAAAAAAAAATAATATTTCTTTATATACAACCAGGGAATTTGTGTGCAATTATGCACTTACAGCATCAAAAACTCTCATAAGTTTTTTTGGATAGTAATAGGTATATTTTAGCAGTCATATTAGTTACAATTATATGTTCATTGCATAATACTTTGCAATTTTGTAATGGAATAAAATGAGGTAATTTCTATAAGAAAATATTCATGAGGGAAGAAAGTAAAATGGAAGCTCTTTCCTTCAGGAATTTTAAGAAAAAGCCTTAGAAATCTGAACAACAGAAAAGGTAATAGCCTTTCCCAAAGTTACATGAAAACATAATGAGTTAGAAACTGAACATATGTCTCTGGACACTGTTACTCTGATATAATTAAAATTCTGCCCAGAACTACACTCTATTTCCTGAAAATAAATCATGAGTATGAAGGGAGATTTCATAACTTTTAAAACAGTGGAGAAAAATTTATAAAAGTTGTCTGGGAAAGTTGAAGCATCTTCACTAGTTGTTTCTCTAAGCTTTAGTCTTTAAGAATAACAATATTAAGAATTGAAATTATATTTATATTTATATATTATATATTTATATATATTTATATTTTATTTATTTAT
>WTSP01020130.1:59712-101104 GCA_025331215.1 Actenoides lindsayi
TAGTCGGGTCATCTTGTCATAGAAGGAGATCAGGTTCGTCAGGCAAGATCTGCCTTTCCTAAACCCATGCTGACTGGACCTGATCCCCTGGTTGTAAAAAAGATTTTTTCTTAAGGAATCTTTGTTGACTGTGCTGGGTAAAGGTAAAACTACTTCTTGCTGGAGCAGCAGTGGTAGCACCTGGTGATCCAGGTAACCCTGCAGACCTGGAAAGCCAATCAGTCCAGGGTGTCCTCTTGGTCCTGGAAATCCCGTCTCCCTTTGGACCAGGCAGTCCTGGTTGACCTGGATGACCAAAACTTCCTGGTAGATCTTTTACTCCTTTAGGTCCTTGTAGTTCAGGAATCCATTGACTTCCTTGATCACCTGGTGTTCCTGGGATTCCTGGCAGTCCGGGAGGACCCTTGCTTCCTAGGAGAGAGAACATTCTCCCAGGGACTCCAGGTGGACCATGCTGGCCCTTTGGTCCACCTTTTTTTTTTTTTTCCCCAAAAATTTCTTACAATTCTCTAAGAATGAAGGATGTTCAGACTTCTAGTCAATCTATTCATGTTCTTCACTATAAGCATTTTCTAATATCCAGCTGCAGTCTTCTTTCTTGAAATACAAACACGTAACTTGTCCTGTCTAGCTGTAGTGGACAGACCAGCATGTTCCCCTGTCTCTTTGCAGCAGCCTTTCATGTGTTTATGTAATAGTATTTGTAAACATATGTGTATGTGTGTGTGTTTATATGTATTTCTCTATGAATTTTCACTTTACTTCAGAAGTATTATTGCTGGTCAATTTTTTCCTAAATATTTTGGGGTTTTCTATGTGGGGAAGTTTAAATTGGTCTATATTTTTCAGAATTTTACTTGTTTTATCTTGTTTCAAAGAAATATAAATTCAGGAACTTATAAAACCATTACATTTTTATTATACAGGTTCTTAGAGTCTATTATGATCGCTTGGTGGATAACCCTGACCGGTCTTGGCTTGTTGGATTTATCCAAGAAGTAGTGAAAAATTACTTACATGAAGACTTTCATGAACTTTTCCAGAATCTGGACTTCAACAATGATGGCAGAGTGGAGGAAGATGACTTACGTAGCTTAATGTTTTGTGACTTTCATGACCCTAAGAGAGAGGACACTACATACAGGGAGATTAGTGATGTGGATCAATTGAGATTAGTTGTAGAGAGTCACCTTGAAGAGTTTAATAACATAAGCAAAAAGCCAATGCAGCTTGTCCTGTTCCGATTTGCTATAGAGCATATTTGTAGAATTTCCCGCATTCTGAAACAGCCTCGCAGCCATGCCCTCCTTGTTGGTGTTGGAGGTAGTGGTCGACAATCTCTGACTCGATTAGCAGCCCATATGGCTGAATACAACCTTTTTCAGGTTGAAATAACTAAAAGCTACGGTTTCAATGAGTGGCACGAAGACTTAAAAGTCATACTAAAAAAATCTACTGAAGGGGAGACGCAGGGAGTTTTCTTGTTCACAGATACACAGATTAAAAAGGAATCATTCTTAGAAGATGTTAACAACTTACTAAATACAGGTGAAGTGCCAAACCTTTTTGCAGTAGATGAAAAACAAGAAATTTGTGAACAAATGCGTCAAGTAGATCGCCAACGGGATAGGACAAAGCAAACAGATGGCAGTCCTATAGCTCTTTTTAACATGTTTGTTGATCGCTGTCGAGATCAGCTTCACGTTGTACTGGCAATGAGTCCCATTGGAGATGCTTTCCGTAATCGCCTTCGGAAATTTCCAGCTCTTGTCAACTGCTGCACGTTAGACTGGTTTCAGGTAAACCCAAACCTTTTTTTGGGGTTGTTATTCTGATAGAAGTGCAATAGAAACATTGCTTCAACCGTTTTTGTAGCAAGTATTACTCTCTGGTCAAGTAAGCAGAGAAAAATACCTTGAATTTTCTTAACATCATGTTTTAAATTGTTCACACCATTAGAATTGTTTTGACTGTAATAAAGGCCAGTATAGGCTGAATGCAAAATCATCAAGAAAATAACTGAATGAATGAATGAACATAGCACTGTAGATATTGCAGATTTCTAGAGTCAGTGTTTTCCTCTATTACCAGGACTACCAGAATCTAGGGTGCCAAAAAAGTTTAAAGCTGAAACGTCTGTCAATGATACAGACTTATTTTGATGCAGAACAACAGATTTTCCCCCACTACCCTGCAATAAAATTATATTCTGCCTGTTAGGTGCAAAAGACTTTAGAATACTTAGGATGTAGATTTTAATCATATAAACAATCTGAGGAACTTAAATTTCATGAAGTTTTAAAATATAGTACTGTATCCTTAAGGGTTATTTTGAAGAGTAAGAGCAGAGACAGACACACATATGGACATACTCAATATGCAGAATTTTCCTTTTAGCAACAGTATTTCTATTGGATTAAATAAGACAGTGGCTTTGAACTGAATCCTTAAGTAGTTTGAGTCTTTCCAGTTCTGTTACTGTCTTACTTGATGATCCTTTCATCATTAAGTCATTTTTCTGTGCCTCAGTAAATTTATCTATGAAATCAGGTAAAGATACTTTCTTGAAAAAAGTGTAGACGTTTATGAATGTGGAGTTCTGAATGAGTAAGGTATTTATTAATTTGTTTTAGACATGGCCTGAAGATGCATTAGAAGCTGTTGCATCTCGCTTCTTGGAAGATGTTGAAATGTCAGAAGACACTAGAAGTGGATGTATTGATATGTGTAAAAGCTTTCATACATCTACCATTGTTTTATCTGACTTGTATCACGCAGAGCTTCAAAGACGCAACTATGTTACACCTACTTCATACTTGGAATTGATCTCCACTTTTAAAAGTCTACTGAAAAAGAAACGCACGTAAGAATTTATAATGTGACCACCTCTAGAGGTGCTCAAGTTCACAAAAATATTATTTTCTGTCTCTTACAGCTAATCTGAAAAAACCGAAGTGAATTGGTTTTAGTTAATTTCAATCGACAGAATAGTAGTACATGGATAAAATGTGCTCTTATGACACATGCTTCCTTGCTGGACAAAAGGTCCGGCTGGATACTCTCAAAATAGACCATTTATGACATTCCTATTGCTATATGTTGATTATCTATATTATGCTAATTAATAGTTCTCTGGAGAGGTGTCATCTGGGAAACTAGCTTCCAAGTTGCTAGGTGTCATTGACTTGGTATCAGGGTTCAGCTGTGCTGTGCCTGGATCACAGAATCACTATGGTTGGAAAAGACCTTCATGATCATTAAGTCCAACCATTATCCAGCTCTACTGGAGCCACTACTACACCATATCCTCGAGCCGGTGCGGAAAGGATCTCTGTATGCATGTGCGCATCTATTCTATTCTCATGGCCTCTTTTTCCCATTGATAAGACATTAACATAACAATTAAGACAAGTACTTAATTGGATCAATGGGCTGTGTGAAACACTGCATGCAGCAAGAAATTCCAGGAATAAAGCAGTACAGTTTTGAGTGTAGAGATCAAATGCCTTTGGAATTTTCTTGATTCTGACACTGCTGGCTGTCCTCAGAACCATTAACACTCTGCTGCTAAAGGAATTTTCCCAATTTTATTAGTTGTATTTCAACCTCACCTCAACTAATAATATTCATGAGTGTATCCCCATCACTTCCTTTTCTTGTCTGCTACTACTGTGCCATCTTGATTTTGTAACTCTTGCCAGCAAAAAGGCAGAAACTTAACAATCACTTATTTATCTATAAGTGATCACTTATTTGTATCCCAATCTCTGAATATACATGATAGAATAGTTCAAGACTATGGTTTAAGTTATCCCTGCTATGTTTACTACTTGTTGAGCAAATCAAAAAAGATTGGCAGAGCATCTGATTATTCAGAGTAGTGAGAAATCTGCAGAATGGATCTCAGTGAATGAAGTGATAAAGTACTGATAAAATATCTTTCTAATAAAGTACTATTTATTTTCAGTAAGATGATGAAAAACAAAAGAAGATACGAAGTTGGCTTGGAGAAACTGAACTCTGCTTCATCTCAAGTGGCTTTGATGCAGACTGAGCTGGAGGCTCTGCAACCTCAGTTACGGGAAGCTAGCAAGCAAGTTGATGAGATGATGGCTGTTATTCAAAAAGAATCTTTGGAAGTAGCCAAAACTGAAGAAGTTGTGAAAGCTGATGAAGCAGTGGCAAATGAGCAGGCTATGGCTGCTAAAGCCATTAAAGATGAATGTGATGCTGACTTAGCACAAGCTATGCCTTATTTAGAAAGTGCTCTGGCTGCCCTTGACACTCTCACTGCTCAGGTATGGCTGACTATTTACACACAGGAGAGGTATTCATATATACAAAAACATGGAATATCTGCCTTTTCAGAACTGACATTATACTTAGAGTTTCGTAATTTAGGAACTTCTTGAAATCTTTCAGTTTTAAAAAGCCTTTATTTTCTAGTGGAAAAAGCTGTAACACTAAATTTTTATGGACTATGAGAGCAAATATTATTCTAGACATTTAAAAAATCATAGTTAATAAACATATTTTTACTCAATGATCAAGAAGTTAGAAAACATATGCTTTTCACTTATTCAGAACCTACCAACCTGTCAACTGATATTTTATATCTGGTCTTTCAGAGTCTGGAAATTGAGGTTGAAATTCTGTATCTTCACATGTTAAGGGACCACCCTTCATAAGAGTATAATAGTGGAGGCATCCACCTTTGTTTTTATGGATATTCAGGTTTTCTTTGCCTAGATAATGTTTTGCTTATGGTGGCATGAAAGGAAGTTTCCCAGATTGTGAAGATGGACTATATGCTCCAGCTATACTTGATGAAAACAAGATTTTCAAAACTTTCAAGGAAACCTTAGATTGCAAGCAGGTGGTTTATTACCTACCTCTATTGATTGGTATCAAAAGTTTTTATATTCTGACATTGTCAAATCATTGGTGTGCCTTATGAAAATAGTAAATGGTAACTTACTCACTTCAAGGCAATTGCATTATACTTGTGAATAACAAGATGGAATCAAGGCTTTGAAGTCTGATAAAATAATACTTCAGCTGCTGTCAGTGCTGAGTGTCTCCAAGAAGGGAGTACTATAATACAAGAAGAAAAAAAAAAAAGTAGTACTAACTTCCAAGGGAAAAACAACTCCAAGGTTTTTTACTCAAATGATAGTTAAATGACATGATGAACACAAACCAGATCTGTCTATGTAGGAGAGCTTAGAGTACTTACACAGGACTTGGTTTTGAATCACCCTTCACTCTGGCCACCACTGATGGAAAGCAGAGCAGTACAGATTGCAAATTGTGCCCATAAATTCATGTACGTAAATGTGCAGATTAAATGCTTTGTTTGGAGAAACAGATCTGTACATAATTCATTACTGCTGAAATGAGTATCTAAAGTCAAAGGGAACTGTGTACCTCATGGGGCTCATTGTTCATCAAGGATTAGAAAAAGTATAACAATTTTAAGTGTTATTTTGCTGTTGGTATCTATGTTTTGTAGCAATACACATACAAAGACACTGAAATTTTTAACTAGGAAGGGACCTCTGGAAGTCGTGGTCTTCTGCTTTTAATCTGTTCCACTTTCTCCATCTGTCATTAAGTAGATTTTCCTGGTGTTAAAACAAGTTAACTTTGTTTCTCATCCAGCTCCCTGTGAATGTTGTTTATCTTTTTTGCAGTTAAAGATTGTCCTCATTGATTTCACTACTTTAGTTTTATTTTCTTTAAGCTAAGTAATCACTACTCTTTTAGTCTTTTTGTGTAAATTGAATTAGATTTCCTGGTTATTCTTTCTTGACCTTCTCCATACATTCACTCAGGTGCATTGCCCAAAGTTCAATACAGTACTTCAGCTGTACTTTTGCTGAATATTGTGTAGAGGAGGATTATTGACATGCATAGTTTGTCCTTTATGCTGTCAGCTGTATAATTTCCTGCAAATCACTATTACATAATCATTGCTTTCTCTCTCTTTTTTTAATAGTTCTCTATACTTTTCTAATTCTGCAGTTTATCAATATAATTTTTTTTTGCTGTTCTCTACTCCAGTGTATTTGCATTTGTTCTCAGCTTTCTATTAATTGGTAATTTAATAAACATATTGTCTTTTCCATCATTCATTTCAGTAATGAAAATACTGTCTGGACAGGTCTGGACCTGTGTGACCTTGGTGAAATCTCTGCTGTGTTTTGACAGCATTATTACTTATGCTGGTCACCTACTCACGGTTAATCTTTTAGAGACATCAGATGCAAAGAGCATTGACATTTTGACTTTTCTTACTATTACTGTAGTTACAGAATTTCTCTTGTTATACTTCATATTGCTTTTAATTGCAGCTGAGTTTGAGTTTAGCCTTTTAAATAATCTCTTACTCTGCTTACAACCTTTGGTTGTATTAAGTTAATGTTTATTTGTCCTTTATTTTTTTCCTGGAATGGCTGGCTAAATTTGATTGCTCTTCCTTTCCAAGGACTTCCTTCTCAGCTAGTTTTCTGAGTGCCTCATTGAAATTCTCTGACTTTATTTACCTGCTCTTGTTTCCCCCTCCTGAACATCTGTTGTTGCAGGTTTGGGTTTGTTTTGGTTTTGGGGTTTTTTTTCCACATGGTATTGTTTGTTTTTTTTAAAAAAGCTTGTAGCTCCAGGAACTGTAGTTCACAGTTTCAAGGAAATAGTTATCTTTATTTTTTTTTAAAATCCAGTCTTAATTTTTCTGTGTTTTTTATTGTTACAAATGAGCATTCCCAGAACTCAAAAGATACATCTTTCTATCCAAATCACCAAGGTTTTAGTCCTCAAAGAAACCATGGGCAAGCTCTCAAAATCTAACACTAAATCTAACACTAATTGGCAAAATAAACATGAGAATCTATAAATCCTTTACTTTATGTATGTATTCTCTGAGAAAATGTCTTTGAAGGAACATTTACATTTCCATGTAGAGTTATTCTTTGGGAAGAGTGAGAAAGATTATTGTCCATAAATCTATCATTTACAAACCTCTTGCGTAATTAGACATGTTTCATTCTTTTATATTATTATTCTATATTTGCAGTTAAAACTTTGCATATTCATTTCCTATTCATTTCTTATACTGTCAGTACTTCTTGCACAATAGTTTTCTTCCTTTCATCTATCTCTTCCCTCAGTAAGCTCACTTTGGGAGTTTAGTAACTGACAATACTTACTGATTTATTTTCTGTACTTGGAGAGCATAGATGTTTAGTTCTGGGTTAGGAAGCTTTTACCTTGCTATCTTAAATCTACTAATCCACTGCTGATGTGATTCTGTAAGCTTGGAAGTCTTGTGTTAGAGTCTCAGCTGAAGGGTAGAACATAATGCTGGAACACTTTACCTCCATAACTGAGGTGCAGTGCCCACTACTGAATTAGAAAAAAGTACAACTAAAAATGAATTGCAGTTAAGAATTTTTTGTCTCCTGTAAACTGATTGTTGACTAGATTTCGGATATTTTTGTTTAGATGTTAGTGTTAGTCTAACCTGCACAGTACCTTAAAGAAAAGACTAGCTAGAATGGAAGAAAAATGGAACAAAATGTTGCAAATAGAAAATGAGATATGTATGTATTGACTGTGCAGGGTTGTGCTATGAACTTGAGATCACAATGTATTTAAAATTATCAAGTATGAAAAATGTGAATGTATATGGAAAAGTATTATCTTGACATAGAAAGGGTTATTGTTTCTATTGTAAGAGAAGAATTAATCCACCTATGTTCAGAGCTCTAAGGGTGGTTTTTTAATTATTATTTTAAGGATATTACAGTGGTTAAGTCCATGAAGAGTCCTCCTGCTGGTGTCAAGCTTGTAATGGAAGCTGTGTGCATCCTTAAAGGCATCAAAGCAGATAAGATTCCAGATCCAACAGGTTCTGGAAAAAAAACTGAGGATTTCTGGGGTCCTGCTAAGAGACTTCTGGGTGACATAAGATTTCTTCAGTCTCTTCATGAATATGACAAGGATAACATTCCCCCAGCTTACATGGCTATCATAAGAAAACGGTATCTTACAAATCCTGAGTTTGTACCAGACAAAATCCGTAATGCTTCCACAGCAGCAGAGGGTCTGTGCAAATGGGTCATAGCCATGGAGTTTTATGATACGTAAGTATGTATAAAAATTTTTAAAAGGTTAAAATAGGTTTGATTTAAAAGTTTAACACCAAAAGAAATGTGAAATTACTTCTTACAAGTGGAAAACTTGTGCAAACAACCAGTCATAAAGATTCATTCGTGTAAGAAAGCTGGTCTAGAGTCTGATTTTCAGTTCTGAATTCTTCTAATAAGGCATGGGAGCAACAATCTGTTCAGTTAACAAATGAAGTTAACTTACTTTTAGAGTGTTGCACAAAATCGAGGCATTATTGAAATGTCTTTGGAAATTTCTCATAGTCATATCAAGGCCAAAGGAAATGTTTTGTGTCACATTATATTTGATGCACAGAAAAAGTGTGCTTACTTTTTATGATATTTCCTAATTTGAAACATTTGGCACTCACATTTAACAGTAAGTCAGCACTGGGAAGCTAAGGTCAACTTGCAGTTTTAAAGCTGAGTCGTGATAGGTAGTGCATGCCTTTATTTGAGAGGTTATTTTTTTTCTTGACTAAAAGATTAGTAAATGCATACTTGGTAGAATTCTTAATTTGAGACCAACTATTAAAATTACAAGTACCAACTGTTAGAAAGAACATAAACAAAAAAAGGTGGACTTTAAAGGAGATCTTCAACTTACACCAGTGTGAGAGGGGATTCATTAATTATGAGGCTAATATTTGTGAAATACTGTTTCACTTGAGGATAGGGACATTTTAGCATATTTTCTTGCTTGTTGTTTTTGGAAAGAAAACCAGTATGTTTTCAGTTATATGTTATGTCCAGTAGTCTCCTGTCAAAAGTATTCATAGTGGAAAATAGAAAAATAGTGGAAAATAGATCATTGGGTGTGAAAAGCTGGTTTGGGGTTTTTTTTCTTTAATTTTGTGTACACAGTTTCTTAGTTTTTGTACAGTGTTTTTGTATGTTAGTGTATATATATATGATTTTTTGTGTGTTTCTAATGGCACAAATCCATAATGGATTCTAAATTATGATGAAATGGGACACAGTTTGGAAGCATAACTCTTTGCTTTTAATCATTACCTGTTATTACAGAAAATTCTGCAGAAACTGCATAAATCAGTATCAGCACAGAAACAAATGCTTAAGTAAATCCAGTTGTCTTCAGATATCATCAAATTTTGAATCAAAACATTATATGAGCTATTAAGTTTCTGAGGTTTCCCTTCATCTTTCCTGTGTTCACTTTTTTTGATAGTAGCCCTGGAGTAAGAGTGCATCTTCCAGGTGTTTATTTTATTCTTTGGCTTTATTTAGAGTGACAAAAAATGTTGCACCAAAAAAGCTAAAGTTGAATGAAGCTGAAGGAAAATTAAAGATTGCTATGGATGGTCTAATAAAGAAACAAGCAGACCTGAAGGAGGTTCAAGATAAATTGGCTGTGCTCCAGCAGACACTGGAATCCAAGAAACAGGAGAAGGCTGATTTGGAAAATCAGGTATATGACACAAAAGATGAACTGTTGTTCTACTGATATCCAGAAAAGTTATTTAAAAATTGCTGTTCTGTCAAATGGTATTTTTCCTTTTAACTGTCAATATGTTGAAGAAGTCATCCTTTTAGATAACCATCTTTTTATTTTGGTGTAATGGTCTTCAAGTTATAAATGAGCAAAGCATGGGGAACAAATACTTTAATGTTCTATTACTTTAAAGTGCTTTACATGAGCCAGCAATGTGCACTGGCAGACCAAAAAGCCATTTGCATCCTGGGATGCATCAGAAGATGCATGGCCAGCAGGTCAAGGGAAGTAATTCTGGAAGTAAGCTCTTGTGAGACCTCACCTGGAGTACTACGTCCAGCTCTGGAGCTCCCAACACAAGAACGTGGAGCTGTTTGAAAGGGTCCAGAGGAGGGACACAGTGATGATCAGAGGGCTGGAGCAACTCTCCTATGAGGACAGGCTCAGAGAGTTGGGGTTGTTCAGCCTGGAGAAGACTCTGGGGAGACCTTATCGCAGCCTTCCAATACCTGAAGGGGCCTATAAGAAAGCTGAAGAGGGACTGTTTACAAAGGCATGTGGTGATAGGACAAGGAGAAACAGTTTTAAACCTAGGGTAGGGTAAATTTAGATTAGACATGAAGAACAAGTTCTTTACTATGAGGGTGGTGAGACACTGGAACGGGTTGCCCAGAGAAGCTGTGGACACCTCATCCCTGGAAGTTTTTAAGACCAGGCTGGATGAGGCTTTGAGCAACCTGATCTAGTGTAAGGTGTCCCTGCCCATGGCAGAGAAGGTTTGAACTAGGTGATCTTTAAGGTCCCTTCCAACTTAAGCTGTTCTTAGATATGATTCTATGAAAATGTAGGTGTTATGAATTTACCAACTGATATCTCTCTCCTACGTCCTCACTCATACCTGCTTTCTTGTGAGGAGATAAATTTTCAATGATTATACTAAGAGTTTGATTCATCTATTAACTTGCAAGTCGGTACAGTAAAAGTTTTAAGAGTTTATTCATTCTGTGCTAACGCAATTTTGAGAAGGTTTCTGGTAAGCTGTTTCTGACTGCTAAATAGCTGTTGTGTGCAGAAATAGGCAATGTTTTATATTTGCAGTACATCATCTTGAGTATTTTTTATAAAATCAGCATTGGAATTTGAGATGGTGTCTTAATTCTTGTTTGCAGTTAAAGTCATCTCTTTATGTGTTTCTTCTGCATCCTGATACAGTTTGGAAGTAGAAGGGAGGGATAAACTACACAGTTTGTTACTGTGGTGTTACCTTGGCTGCTGTGGTTGCCAGAAGAGAGAGAGGATTCTAACATCAGCAAGAGCTGGCATCATTTTCCTTCTATCTCATGGACAAAATGTGTCTCTACTAGATAGTAAAGAATTCTAACAGAACTGGATTAAATTCCTATTAATTTTTTTTTTTTTTAATGTGTGTGTCTGTAGGATTACAAACATGCCTGGAAAGATAGCTTAGTTAAAAACCAACAATAGAAATGCAGATTATGTATTCATAAAGAAGTTTATTTTTTTTTCAGAAAAGAACATACCTACTTTCATGAGGCTCTTTAAGGTCATTTTAAGGTCTTTTTAATCTCTTTAAGGTGTTTTTGTTTCTCTTATGACATGTAGATAATTTCCTTGACTATTAGTATTTTCAATACTGCATACAGAGCTATTTTGAATTGCATGTTTTATACTGGTCTTCTTCCTTTATTTGGATGAAAACAACTGAATAGACTTTGCCGTGCTGGTGCGGAGATAGTTCTTTTTCTTTAAACATTTCCATTATAATAAAAAGGTCTTTTCTTTCTATTTGATGAAGTTACTGAAGAAAACATCTGCACAGGAAAATAATCCTTCAATGTAAAATGTCTGAAGTGATCATGTAATATAATTAGTAATTTCTTTTATTCTGAGGTTGATTTATGCAGAAAAAAACTACAGCGGGCAGAGCAATTGATTGGTGGCCTTGGAGGTGAGAAAACTCGTTGGCAGGAGACTGCTTTGGAACTTGGAAGGCAGTACATCAATTTGACTGGAGATATACTTATTTCATCAGGAATTGTAGCTTACCTAGGAGCCTTTACGTCCAGCTACAGACAAGTAATACGAATAGTCACTTTCTCCCTGTGTTTTGTAATAATCTAAATGTTATCATTTTTTCTTCTAATATAAAGTTTATAATTTCTAATTACATTTTAATAGATTGCATAAGTGGAACTGAAACTGTATTGTGGGATTTTGAGTTTTGTTTATAAGACTCTTGGGGAAATTCTTCCTTCATTCTACTGTAAAGTACTTACTGCTGTGTAAAGCATGGAGTCTTCAGTTGCTTTTCTTCTCTGAAGCTATTGCTTGTAACTTTATACCTCGTAGCTCTGGTTACTCCTATTCCATTCAATGGCTAAATTCTCCTTAACTTCAAAGAAAACAGAATTATCTTCTATTGCAGCAGCAACACAATTAAGCAAGCTCTGCAAGTAGAGTAATTCTGTATAAAAAGAGACAAAAGAGACAACTCAATAACAGTAGATTTGTGCTTGTAAATCTTAGTGAAATAAATAGAAATTCTGAATACAAAAAGATTTTTACATGGCAGCTGATTTTGGATATAACAAATTTTGGATGTCAAAATTACCCTGACTGAAAGTTTGTGAACACCAAAAGCTGCCACTGAATTCATCTGAAGAAATTAATGCCCATTTCTTTTGAAAATGAGGTCCAGGGTATCAAAAATTGCTAAAAAAAATTGGGAGGAAAAAAAAATTCAGTGTACCTAATCTGAAATAGAATTTGGATATAATCCTTATTTCCAGTTTTCCTTCCATGTACTTCCTTTGTCCATTTTTCTTTAGAAAATTTTGTACTGTTCTTTCAAACAATTATTTTCTCCATGAAGTCCGTGTTGTGATGTTAATATTTTAAAACTTTATAGAGTGAGAGTTTATTGTGTATTTATAGCATAAATAACTAGCAGCTTTTAGAATTCCGAATTAAATAATTTTGGGAGAATATTTTCTTTTATGTTTACCATCTACTTTGTGTTTAACATTGTTTCTAAGTAGGTAGGAGAACTTTTGGTGAAGCATCTTAAGGGCTGCTGAACTGAATTCCAGACAGGTGCATATGATATTCATAAAAGGCAGAGACATCTGCATGATTGTTCACTAAAAATGAATTAATCTGAAAAGTGCAATTTCATTCTCTCTAACTGCATAGTTTCTTTCTTTGTTCAACGACAGGTATGCATTCCTGGTTGCTTATTCATACTCTGATGATTGTGCAGGCACATTAGTTAGGTATCACTTTGGGAAATTGTTGGATAGCAGAACCATTTTTGTGCAGTTCTTCATTTCATCTGCTGCAATGTTTGGGTTTCCCCCCCCTGCATTTTTCATAAGAGGAAAAAAGTTATGATATGTTTTGGAATATCAGCTTTATCTTATGCAAATGGATGAATCCATCATTCACCACTTCTGTGAACGTCTCTAGCCCTTATACAATTTCCTTTAATGCTGTATTTCCAAGTTCTGTTGTTTGAGGCTTGGTCAGCTGATTTCTAGGTTAGAATACCACAGTGTATTTCTTTGACCTTGTATGTAGCTTTCATACAAGATTGTGCCTTTCATATGAACATGCTATTTCTATTAATTTTCATTCTTTAGAAGCACTCTCCTAGTGGAATATGCTTTTTGACTTACATATTATGAGGGTTTTGTTATTATACACCATGCAAACATATAGTTTACACAACTGTAGTGAGTTAAATGATACAGAGAATAGTGAAAAGCAACTCTAAATGTTTGTTTAGTTAAGTCCTGACAAGTGCTCATTATATGTGTCCTGAGAGTTAAGTA
The DNA here is from genome assembly GCA_025331215.1 of Actenoides lindsayi. NCBI lineage: Eukaryota > Metazoa > Chordata > Aves > Coraciiformes > Alcedinidae > Actenoides > Actenoides lindsayi. The sequence continues at coordinate 73,182 of WTSP01020130.1, forward strand.
ATGAAGATTTGTTGTTGTTGTTGCTGTTTTAGTTAGACTATGCATTTGTTCTACACTCATTACATAGTATAGACTAATGCTGAAATGGTAAATAAAATCATACTGAGGCTCTGATCAAATAAAATTATATTTCATATATAGAAATCAGATACAAAGGCATTTTTAGAGACAATTTTAGACCTTTTATACAGAAGGATGAATCTCTTTCCATTTGAAGATAGGGTGATCTCGTATGTAACAATGTTACAGGAAATTGATTCAAAAATACATTTTTTTAATAGTTTGAAATTTTTTTGTATGGACAGTACTTCAGGTAATATTTAATTTCTTCTTATCTAGATGCAAACTAAAGAGTGGGCATTGCTTTGTAAAACAAAAGGCATTCCTTGTTCTGATGATTTTTCCTTAACAAATACCCTGGGAGAACCAGTGGAGATCAGAGCTTGGAATATTGCTGGACTACCTTCTGATGTGTTTTCTGTTGAAAATGGCATCATTATCTCGTAAGTAAAAAAAAAAACCCAACCAAACTTAAAAATTGCAATGAATAATTTTCATTAAATAGCTTCATACAACCTGCTTTTTATATGTTATGTTTATAGATGTTTTTCTACTGTTTAACAATCAGAGTTATAAAATGACTGTTATGTTTAAATTTATAAGAAATAATAATAATAATAGTTTATAACTTTTTTAAATCTGTGGATTCACTCCCCTCCTTTTTAACTCCTATGGATTGTGATAATAAAACCTTCCCCTGCTCCCCCTCCTTTTTTATTTTAGAAACATGCTGCACACTGGGTTTAGTTTAAAACATCCTAAAATGCTGCAGGAATAGAATTTTAAATGCTATTCTTGTAGTATAATAAGTACACATGGAAGTAATTCTCCTTTAAAAAGCTAAAGCTATTTAATGTTAAAGAAATATGCTGGCATCAGTTGCTCCCAAGAGGTGTTTCTGCAAAGGTACTGAGGAGTATGCTGTGAATCTATGAGGGTCACACACTTTTTCCCTATGTTGGCACTGGAAATACTATAGATAACGTTTCTATTACAGCTTCCCAGTTTATGTTACCAACTGGTAGGAGATTTTAACATCGAGGCTTGTAACATAATCATTATGCAAACCTGTGACAAGTGGAAGTGTTGGTTTGTGCACTGATAAACTTGGTCTTTATTTTGCTATGGCACAGTAACAATACAACAAAAAAAGGCCCATGTTTTGTCTGCTACTGAAAGCAGTAAGAGAGGTGTGAATTTGTAGCCTCCTTTTGTACAGAGAATGATCCCAATCATGTGCTCTTACAGTTTCTTCCTCTCTTTCTTGTCTTTTATTTTATGTACTTCTAAACTGCTTCAGCAAGGAAAGGTGAGAGAGGCCTTTCCTGCAACAACATCTGATTTCAGAAAGATGCGCATTCACATCATTTCAGGCGCTTTGGGGGTTGGATATGGGTCTTCCTCATCCTTGTGGTAGTTTCAGATATTTGATGAAAGGTGAAAAGGTGTATCTGTACTGACGACTTTGAGTTGCTTTTCTTTAGGGTCTCATTCCCCGAACTATCAATTCTTCATACCAACTGATCATTCCTAGGGTCCTTGCAGGGACAGAACAACCTCGCATATTCCTGGACAAAAACTAAGAGAGCTTTGGGTTTTGGTTTAGCGTAGGGACCTCTTTAGTAGGCATTACGAATAGGGTACCACAAAGTTGTCTTTGCACCTAGTCCAGTCCTCAAAGAAATTAAAAAAACCCCCAACCAATTATTAAAATGTGAATTAAGAGCAGAAACCTGATTACATCTTGGGAGTGATGGAATTTACTAAATCCTATTTATAGTTAAAAGCTTGGCAGTTGCAATTGTAGCTTCCTGTTATAATATAGTTAGTATGACAATAGTCAACACAAGTTGAAGAAAGTTCTGATAAGGAAAGAAGGATTTATTTTTCATTTTGAAATCCCCTTTTTGCTTTTAAATTTCCCTTTTTTTAATTACCTTAAGCTACATCCAAATAAAATACTTTGACTTCATCTAATGATAGACTGATCTAAAACACTTTTTAAATTCTGCATATTTAAAGATATTCTCATTCTTATTTGGAAAGCGAAACAAATTCTGAAATCTCAAAATTCCTCATAGAGAGAAAATATGGATCCTATGAACTCTAAATCTGGTATTACTGCATGTCACTTTTAAGAAGATTTTACAGTCTTACGTGGTGTTCTACTACATGCACATCTGTGTCTCGCATCCATCATTAGAATTACATTTGTCTGTGCAGAATTCATCTGGTACATACCAGTGTCACAATCAGTGCAAACATTAGTGATTTGTATGACAACGCATAGCCTAGGAACTGATCACATTGATGTTTTAACATCTAGAAATATCTACAGCTCGTAGTGATCAGCTTTAGATTAATGTGCGTGCTGATGACTGAAATACATACACCACTGCCAGTTCTGTTAAATACAGAGCTGAGTGCTTGCAATAGACTAAGCTTTGTGACCTTGCATAAGCAGTTGTGACTTTCAGTGGGACTTGTGTTTGTAAACAGAGAACTTCTCAGTTCTGTCCAGTATGCTGGTTAATGTATTACCACTGATTTTTAGCTTATGGGTTTTGTTCTTTGCACAGCTGAAGCTGAATTGACCAAGCAACAGTGTTGCTTTAACTGCTTTTCTGTTTGTGATTGATACCCATTTACTTCACGTCTGTTGGTTCTTTTTTTCTGTATAATGCATAAAGAATTCTTATAATTCTTCTCCATTTCCAGGTTAATGGTTGTGAAGTTTCACCTAACATTTATGCATCTTTTTTACAGTATGCTACTGTAGAAACTTACTAATTAAATCTCTAATTTTTCCTACTGTTTACATGAAAATTATTCTCATTGTTTGAGGAGTCTAAGTTGTATAGCATTAGTGAATGAGTACTTCTTTTACTGTAGAGTTAGGTTCCACACACAGCTGAAATTGTCTATTACAGGGTTAAACTTTGCAAGCATAGATGTGTGGATAATATTCCAGCTTTGGCAACTGGATAGGTGACAAAATGCAACAGGACAAAAATAACGCACGAGCTAAAGAACCACAATGTACTTTTGTTTGACATTGCCATTGATTGTACTTCAGGAAGTGAAACTACTTATTGAAATTAGAGGATATATGCTAGGATTATGACTGTAGATGTAACTTTTAAAAAGTAATTACTGTATTAATAATTCAATCACTCAGGCTAAACAGTTGACAACATTAATAAATTCAACACTTCTACAGGACATGCTAACACTTCACTTTTATAAAGCTTTGATCAAAATTCTCTTTTAACTAATGGAAAAATGATTAGCATTTTAAAACTAAATAATGATAGTTTTACATTTTGAAATGTGAGTTAGAATCTACCTCAAATTGATGATACATATTACGCTATGCCTGGAGTTATGAGTTTATGGCTAGATGAATTTTGTATTAGCTACCCAGTAATCATAGCAAATGCAACTCTAGCTTTTTATAGCAACACATTTTTTTAAAAAGCAGAATTAGAGAGCTATTCAAGGATAATTTGCAAACATACACAGTGACTGCTTATGCATTTCCATCAGTGAAGAAGGATTTTATCGCCAATGAAAGCCATCTGTGGTTTTTGCTGTCATTAGAGAACCAGAAGAATATATGAAAAGAATATATGAATGAAACCTTGAAGTAATTAAAATAAATGCATACTGTAGGTTTTGGCTGAGGTTTTCTCAGATCTTAAATTCCTCTTTTAAAATAAGAACAAGCAAAATTATTATGAGCAAATTACATAAATATTATCTGTTTTAGAATGTGCTTATCATGTAAATTTACTGTGCCCAGTTTACAGTTTGTGATGGCTGTATCACCTGGTATCATCTTAGTCTTAAAAATCATATGGTTATATATCCCTTGGGTCTCCCTTTGGGTTCTCATAAGCAAGCCAACCACCTAGCAATTTGGGAGCTCAGCAGTTCTTTGAATACACTGAAAACTGAACACTGTTAACTACAGCGAAATTGTCTTCTAATACTGCCAGTAATACTGCTTCAGCTCACAGATGTTCAGATTTCAAATACTCTGTTTGCTTCTCTAGACCTACTCTGTTACCAAATTTGTCTTCATTTGTGTTTATCAAATTATTCAAAATACTTGTAACTTCACAAAGCCCACATTTTAACTTTCTTAATGTCTTTTTAAATATCAGGCTATCTTGGTGGATTTTACCTGTGAAAGCTTTCTTCCTTCATAGGTAGGCTGAACAGGTCTTTTCCTAAATCATTCTATAAGGTGGAAGAAAGCCATCCTTCTTCAGCTTCTGAATGGTCACATCCAAGTCCAATTTGCAATTCATAACACAGAAAGAACCTCTTTAGTATCCCATGTATAATCTCAGGATACTGCCACACATGGTACATTTCTCTTCCAAAACCTTTGCTCCTAAATTTCTACTGTCTTGCTTGCACAATCTCCATTTTCAGCCCAAAGAACCTAAGGTCCTTGTGCTCCCTACCTCCATATATATTCCTTCTTCTAAGGGATCACATTTTTGGGGCATGTTTCACTATGCAGATAATTCTACAAGGAGGATCAGTCATGATTTCTGAGTACAGAATTATTTTTTCACTAATACACATACATGATAGTTAAGACTAACACTACTAAGCTAAACATCAGGTTGCTTATAACTGCATCAAGAACACTTTATAAGTTTGTGCTAGCCAGAAAGCTGACACTGAGGTGGAGAAAGGTTGGCCTCCATTGCATCTTGGAAAGGAATTTTCCTGATCTTGCTGAGCTGTCAAACCTGACACCAGTTGCCAAAAAAATCCCCCATTCTCTGCTGCTTTGTTTTTTTCTTTCAAAAGTTCCATAACTACTTGTGCATTATTCCCAAATTTTCAGCTTATGTTACTACTTTTTATATCTCAATAGGTTTTCTTATCTAGTCTCTCACAGTTTAAAAAAAAAAAAAATTTCAGTATTGATAATTCACAGAATGGCACCTGAGTCACGAAACGCTGAACTGTTGGAATAAGGGTTACATGCATTAGTGTGTGTTGTTTTATTTATACATGTATAAATAGGCTTTACAACTACACTTAGTCCTTAAAAAGTTTGTGGTATAGAGATTGTAACACAGAACATAACAGACTTTTCTCTCTTAAAATGTGCTTCACCTGTTTTAAAATTACTCTCTTGAAAAAAGATCAAGGTTTATAATGTATTACAGTTTTGGCTGCCATCAGTATTGACACTAATAAGCCCAGAAGAACTTTGGCTACATTGAACTGTTTGTCTGAGCACTGTCTTTTTAGAATTTACACTGTATTTACAACTACTTGCTCTGTACCTTTTTCTAATTTAATTGCATACATTTCATCTTAGTATATTTAAAGAAAACACAGATGCAGACATGTTTACATTGCAAGTTTTGTGAATCAGAAGTTTTCAAGAGATAAGTTCTGTTTTTTTAAAAGTTATTAAATATTAATAGCTTGTCAGGGTCATTGTGTGTAAACTAACTGGTCATAATGATAGCAACCATAGAAGTAATCTGAAAGATTAATTTTTAATGCTGAATCTGGAAAAAAGTTATTGTTGTTTTGTTCCTTCCAGTAGACTGTATCTCCTAACCAACCAGGCTCTGACTGGACACCTTTATCCAAATTTTTAGGACTACATTTATTTTGGAATTTTCACTTCTGCCTGATTATTGCTGTAATTGTAACTGACCATTAAAATGTGTCACTAGTCTTAGATACTTTGGTAATGTAACTACATGCAATAGAGAACACTGTAAAAAAAATAATCTGTGAAGCAGTTTTACTAAATCCACCAACAATAAAATCCAGAAGTTCTTTGTATCCATTGCTGCTTAAGGATTAGAGATTAAAAGGTGGATACCTTTGAATCTGCTTATACATTTCCCTTTATACTAATTCAAAAAATGTCTCTTTAGTGGAAAATTTCATTCATTTTCACTTGAAAATGCTCACTTATGAGTGTGACTGTATTAAAGTTGTTCAAAGGTTCAAAACGTTTTATTTTGAAAGTGCTTTAAAATTAATTGTGATTAACTTTCTAGGAAGTAAGAAGTTTTATTGTAAGTACTTTCTTTGAAAGAGGAGAATTACTTTTTGCAAAGAACTTTAAGAATCATTTATCTTCTCTTAAATTCATCTAGGAGTATACCTGAGTACGTGTCTGTTACAATTTCATACTGGTGCATTTTTGTTTTAATGACAAATGGGAATGAATTGTCTTAAGAAGTACTTTGAGGCAAACATTTGAAGAGCTTATATTTCATTTTTGAATATTTGTATTTTTGCCTTCAGTAATGCAAGAAGATGGCCTTTGATGATAGATCCTCAGGGTCAAGCAAATAAATGGATAAAGAACATGGAAAAAGCCAATAATTTGCATATAATCAAACTCAGTGACCCTCAATTTGTTACAACTCTGGAAAATTGCATTCAGTTTGGCAGTCCCGGTAGGTTAATGACTACTGAAAGTGCAAATTACTGGAAAACCTGGAGGGGGCACAATTAGCTAAAAAATGAAACTCCAGTGGGTATCACATGTTCTCAAGAGTTCAGGAAAACAGAGAATTTTTTTCCTTGTTTTGAATCAAATTAGTACTATGGTAATTGAAGTCCTCACCCCAGGTTATAAGATACTACTTAGCACAATATATTTATAATACTCAGTTTAATTTTTTAGCTTTTAATTGTTTTATGAGATTTGCTTTTTTTTTGGTTTGTTTTGTTTTGCATGCTACAATACTTTTATTTCTAAAAAGTAATGTTTTTACTTGGCTTTTCAAGTCTATAAGTACCAGATTGCTAGGCTGTGATCATTAATGATTTTGTATTCTCTGTAGTACTATAGTACAGTATCTTCATTGCAATTAGTCTTAACCTTCAAATAGAAATAAATAATTGAAACACATAGTTCCAGCTATTTTTCAATGGCTAACTGGATTAGAAGTGAAGAAATGCATTGTTTATTCTCCGTTATTTCCTTCTTGATTTTGACAGTCACATATGCTTACAGTGAAAACTGAAGCAGACTTAGTTACCCAAAATTATTTCTGTGGTGTGTGGCATTTAATTTGTTGTTATTTCCCTTTTTAGAAATGGTAGCCCTAAACTACTTTTCTGAGCCACTGGCAGCAGTAATAGTGAATAGCATTTTAGTTGCATTTTTGCAAATTGATAAAATATTAGGAAAAGAAATTAAAAGGTACATTTCTTTGATTTGTTTTTCAACCAGCTGAATGCTCTAAGAAACATTAACCTTCTCTCTAGATATTGCTCAATCAATATTTTTATTGTTTGCATACTGTAAATACACATTATACATATGTGTTGTAAATAACAGTCAACTGGTAATGTAAATTAGCCTTACTAATTCTTATTCTGTTTTGAAGTGCTGCTGGAGAATATTGGAGAAGAGCTTGATCCTATCCTAGAGCCACTTCTGCTGAAACAGACATTTAAGCAGGCAGGGTGTATATGCATTTGCCTTGGAGACTCCACGATTGAGTATGCACCTGAATTTCGCTTTTATATTACAACTAAACTGAGAAATCCACATTATCTTCCTGAAACATCTGTTAAGGTGAGAGTTTTGAAAATGAATGTGTAACTCTGTTTTAATTTTAAAGTGATTCCTTGGCTAAAACCAGGCAAGAATTTCTGGCATTTGTTTATTCCTCCTCCTCTGCCAATATTTGTGGGTTTTGTTTTTGGCTCCCCCCTCCCCCGCACTGCTGGAAGACTGGTACCATCTTAGAAGTGTTGACATTTCTCATATCTATTACTTCACATTGCAATACCATTCTTTCATACTGTCAGGAATTTATTTAATTTTATCACTTTTCTGAGTCTGTATCTCCCAGTGCTTTTTAGTCACCTTTTATTATAAATATATTTAGAAGTACTTAATCTAATAGTCACCTCACATGCAAACTCTACATTAGACTTCCATATTGACAATTCTTAGCTGTACTGTACTTAGGGATGGGAGTCTGAGCAATTCCTGGCATTGTACCTTATTTATAACAGTTAGAAAATATATTTACAGACATATATTTGATAATGATAGCTATTCTTATTTTTCTGTATTAGGACAAAAAAAAAAGGTGTTTTCCTGCTTTAACAAATAAAATCAGTGGGTTATTCTTTTTTAAGTTGCTTGGGAGATGTATTCCCCCTTTTATTTATTATCTTTGAAGATTTGTTTATAGAAAAGTATTTCAAAATTACACTTTGTAACATAGGCTATATTGAAACACAAAACCTTCAAATCAAAACTTTTAAACTAAAAAAACTAAAAAATAAGTAAAATTCCAGTACAATGGAACACTAAGTTGCTTGAAGTGAAGAAGTACTGATGCAGGAAAAAATGGACAGAAATTAATGAAAGTGAGTTGCTTCTGTTCACTTTAATGAACATCAAATCACCAAGACATTGATCCTTTATCAAAGAAGGTAATTAGCTGCATGTTCAGAAAAAGAAGATGAAATATGAAAAGAACATCCAAAAGATGTACTCTTTCAATACATATATATATATAAAAGTTTTGGTTTTTATTTAATAGACAATTAAAATGTCATTGTTGCCAATCAACAGTCAATACAACCTTCTCTTTATTTCCTCAGAATATAAAGTTTCTAAAGATGAATCTTTTCTAGTTGAGTTCCATGTAGTCAGATGTAAATTGTTAACTGCTCTAACGAGGAGCATTTTCCTCATGACATGGTTGTGTATACCCCCAGCTACGCCCCACACTGTTGAGCTAGCTGACCAAGGTTGCTCACGTACAAGGAGCAGGGGACGGAAAAGTAGTATCTAAATATCCTGATCTGAAGCTAATTGCAACATCCATTGGTAAATTTGTGCCAAGGAGCTAGCTAATGAAATGACTTTGGGGAAGGATAGTTGTGGATGCGGTTATCATCTTGAAAAAGACTGTACTGAATTTTGATGTGACTTAAATAGTGAAGTCTGCAAAGACACACAGATCATGGATTTACATTTACACTACATAGTTATGTATTTGAAGTTATTAGCCCTTTAGGTAACTTTTTTCTGTTTCTAACATTATTAGTTAAATGTAGTAAGAAATGCTTAAAAAAATTAGATAATTTTCTACACTGCTGAGGGAAAGGTGACTTATTCATGTCCATAAAAAATGCCATTCTGTCCCTCAGGCACCAAGGAGAAATGTAGAATATAGAGAGCAGCTTGCACTTAGACCTCCGAGGTTCTCATGTCTGAACAAGCCAACTTTTCAGAGCATGGCAGCTCTGACTGAAAGCTACCTCCTAACACTGTAGCTGGCCTTTACTTTGAAGAAGGGAAATGGAGTCTACAGAAGACTCCTGAAGTTTTGAAACATTAGGATAGGTCCCTTTTATGTTTCTGATTATTAAAATTGTCAAATAAGATGAGGAAGAAATAGGCCATGATGCTTGTAAAGATCTTACTGATTCATAGTGTAATATGGAACTGAATCTCCTCTCAAAATTCCTGTGTGAAAGAACAGTGTGATATGCTATCTGTGCTCCTAATTTCTGTTTCAGTTGATGCTTACTATAGTAAAAAAACCCACCTATTAGTGACATATTTTAAGAAAGTTAAAATACTACCTCTAACTTTATAAGCAAAACTCATGAAAAAAAGCATAAAATATTTGGACAACTTTCAGATATTATTAGTGGCAGAAGCTGATCAAGACCAATTAACCTCACAGGTGTTCCATATTCTACCTGATCACTATGTTGAAGGCAAATGTTCTTTCAAAACAGAAGTCAATAGTATCTGCACCCGCAAAAAAAAGTCCAAATAGAATCTGTAGTCACTAATACCTAGTCAATGAATTAAACCCAATACTTAATCAGTCTTTATGACTGATAAGTAGATTATTTTCTTGGTTTTGAACTATATGCCTCAAACTGTTTTCTAGCCTTCTGTGAGTAATATATTCTTCCTCTCTCATGCAAAATATTGTACATTTTTGCCACTTCTTCAGCAGGAACATATGGGTTTTTCTGGATCTATTATAAATATGTAATGGGATGGGAATTCTTTTAAACAATAACTATTTTTTTCCAGTTACTTGTTTTCTCATGAAAAAGAGAACATGATGCTATCCTAATTCTAGGTTACAAATATCTCTGCAATAATAACACCATAAATTGCAAGCAAAGAAAGCCATTAATGAGAAAAAACATATTGGCAGAGGCAATAATAGTTTGAAGTACAACTCCAGCATGTATGTTACCATTTACTTTATGAAAACAGCAAAAATTTTATGGGTGAAAAGTTTCTAAACACCATAAAATGTGATCTGCCTGGTCTTTCTGTTTTTTCAAAATACTGTACTAGCATTCCATTTGCACTGGGATGTTCAGATGAAACAATTCTGGAAAACAAACAATACCAAATTTGTTTACAAAACCTGTATATCAAGTTAAATCTTTCATTCATAGAAATATTTTGCTCTTTTCTCTGTAAAGGCTGCTTGTTGCCTACAGGTATCCCTCTTGCATGTAAAAGTGTTTGTTCATGTTATTTGGACCAATCACTTGAACCACTGATATTCAAAGTTACAGTGTAATTTTGAGGAACAGAATTAAATTCTATACATTCTTGTCACATCCCTTTTATGGTTAATTTGGAAAGTTAATCCTGAAATTAGCTTTCCACCACATTATCTTAAACCTGCAGCTGCAATTCATTTACCCTCTGGTTAGGCATATCACATATTCTAGAAACCTCATCTTGTAAATGAAGCAGCATTTTAATTGCATCTGTCTATAATTTTTCTATCTTTCAAAATTATTTCTTCAAACAGGTAACATTATTGAACTTCATGATAACTTCAGAAGGAATGCAGGATCAGCTTCTTGGAATTGTAGTTGCAAGAGAAAGGCCAGATCTTGAAGAGGAAAAACAAGCCCTCATCCTTCAAGGGGCTGAGAATAAAAGGTATGAAGATAACTTCCTCTACTAGGGATAGAAGCAGACTGCAGTTTAAGGAAATATAATAATGAGAAATACATTTCAGAGACTTTTTCCTTTGGTTGATTTAGCAGGAAATTCAAGACTCCTATTTTTGAGAGCCTGAACTTAGGCTTCTGTTTTCTTTTTAGGTGGATTTGGATGCATGCTTTCACTCAGTTGCACCTTTCTTCTTTTGATATAATTTCCTATTTCTGGGATTATTAGGGAGTGTTAAAGATTAGAATTACAAGTGGTGTAATGGCAAAATGTAATGGTTGATCCCGTCTTCTCTTTTTATGCATCCCTTCCATGATGTTGGCTCATGATTTGCTGTCCTCACAAATTTTGATTAGATTTAAAGGGCTGTGTGTTAGAAAAGTTTTCAGTGTGTGCTAGATTTGCACTGATTGTACATGACAAAGGGCATCTTTGCCCATGGGTCAAAGCATGAAATGTGCAGTGTTCAAAGTGGTTTGTCACTTCCTCCCTTTGACATCCATTTTTAGCCTGAAAATAGGTACATTTTTCAGAAATTTAAGGGAATGTTTAATAAGATAAAAAGGTTTTGTTATCTAAGTCGCATACCATGAATAGAATCTACACATTTTCTGATTTTGTAGAAACTAACAGAAAACAGCTGTAATTTTCATTTGTGAATAATCTTGGATATTATTTTAGGCAGCTAAAAGAAATAGAAGACAAGATTTTAGAAGTTCTTTCAGCCTCAGAAGGAAATATTTTGGAGGATGAAACTGCTATCAATATACTGTCTTCTTCCAAAGTTCTGGCTAATGACATTTCTGAAAAGCAAGCTGTAGCTGAAGAGACAGAAAAGAAGATTGATGATACTCGTATGGGCTACCGTCCTATTGCTGTCCATTCGTCAGTCTTGTTTTTTTCTATTGCTGATCTAGGCAACATTGAGCCAATGTACCAGTATTCTCTCATGTGGTTTATTAACCTTTTCGTCATGTCTATAGATAATTCAGAGCAATCAGAAGTTCTACAAACAAGGTAAGAGTGATAATTCACCATTTGTAATTGGTAATCTATTCATTTTTAGTGTAGAATGTTACTGTCATTTCTCCAAGATGTGCTGTCTCACACATTGCATTTTGAAATTGGTATTGGGTTTTTTTTGTAGGTATATATGTCAAATATTTTTCTGAAAAATAATTTCTTCATAGAAACAGAATGGTACAATATATTACAACTGCAACGTATTTCACCATTTCTATTTAGTAATTGCTACCTCAAGTCATGTGTGAAATTATAAAGCATCAGTTAAAAATGGTCCACTTGCTTTGATTTTATATTTCATTTTGCACAGTGATTTTGTATGTCTTCAAGAAACAGGCAAGAAACTTTTTCACACAACTGGTGAGAGAGAATGAAGTCTTGTGACTGGGACTCTTGGCCATAGAGTGTGCAAGGCAGTAATTATTAACCCAACTGTTTTTAAAATTCAGTTTGATTATTGTTTTACAATTAAAGTGTCCCTCTGTCCTCCATCTTGTTTATGAGAACAGGATAAATTGTGAAATCTTTAATGATTAATTTATTTTACATGTCATAGACCTCCCTATTATGATCACATTAGGTTTAATGAAAATATTCCCTTGATGTGAATTACCTATATAGAGATTAAGTAAAGTTTTTCAGTCTTGTATCACATCAGTTACTAAATTCTACTTTAGTGGCTTTCTTCAATCTTCAAATCACAAACATTGCTGCTTCTACTTAGCTACTTCCATGTTTATCATAGGATGAACAAATGATGGGAGAAGGAAACTACTCTCCCAGTTTGTATATAGGCAATTTTTCAAGTTAGTATTGCAAATGGCAATTTCTGAAATATCTATTCCTGTCGATATTTTATTTAAATACAAGTAAGGAAGTACTTAGTGTGTAGTTTAATGTGTAATGTTCAGTTTAGTGGCATACTGGTTATGAAGGTTATTTTTTTCATTAGAATTTAGTCAAGGTCTGGGCATTCAATGTCTAGCATAAGTGTTTTATCAAAGATATTGCTACTAATCATTTAAGTCAGAGCTTAATATTTTGGTATTGTATTTGAAACTACATTTAAGGCAGCCTTTTACTATAAGAAAATCTATGTTCTATAAACCTAGCTCTTTGACGTTAAATCTTACTCTTTTATAACTCAAAAAACTCCTGTGTGCCTAAATTAAAATAAGCAATAAATAAAAAGCATGCAAACCATGTTTCTTCTGCAACTTGTGAAAAGTTTACATTTTGTCCCATGGCCATCTTTGTGTCAGTATTTTGTGTTTAAATAGTATGTATGGCCATTTAACTGATGAGGAATCAGTAACTTTAAAAGGACTTAGAAGGCTAATAAAAAAAAGAGGAGCATTTATATATTACAGTAAAAATGCTCTATTTCTTGTTAGCTGAATGGAAGAAAACAGAAAGTGATTGAAACACGAGACTGAAAAGGAGACACAGGTCAAACAGTGTAGCTTGTTCTCGATCTTGATCGTCTGTCAAAAGCTTTTCACTTTTCAATTACGATAGATCAGACTTAGGTTTCTGAACAATCACCATGTCTGATCCCAAGAATACCTTCTGAGTAGTGATTGGTGACCTAGATAGTTAAAAAAAAAACCAGCCACAGCACCTCTCCACTACCCTGAAAGCAGTACTTGAAGAAGTTGTGCAAATTCAGGTGCTGCGTTTCTAACCACTCAAATGGACTTTTTCTTATTTTGACGAGGTATGCAAGGTATTCAAACTTATAGCTTTATAAAACAATAGATGGCCTCCTTGCTTTGTATTTAAAGGAAATTATTGATTATAAATGACACAGTTTTAAATATATTTGTATCAGCGTATTAAGGAAAATACTCTGTAGAATGGGGCACATATTGCAGATAACCTTTAAAGAGGGGCTGGTTTGATTTTAACCTTGGGATTTATATTCATGATGAGTTTTCAAATTGCTCCTCTTTTTTCTGCCTCTCCCACTTGTGAAAAGTGGACCTCTCACTTCCTCTGAAAATGATGTGTTACCAAGATGTATTTGCACTTAAATGTTTTTTATGCTATTTTGCTCACAAAATGGTACATGTATTTAATGATTGCTTTGTGGTAATTAACCAGAGAGCTCATTAGAACAAGGAGATCTATGTATGTTTGTAATAGATTTCTAAATTTCTTTAGTGTGATATTAATGGAAGGTTGTTCTTTTTCCAACACCTGTAGGTTGAAGATTCTCAAGGATCATTTTACTTACTCACTTTATGTCAATGTCTGTCGCTCCCTCTTTGAAAAGGACAAGTTGCTCTTCTCTTTTTGTCTAACTGTGAACCTTCTGAAACATGAAAAACTGGTCAGTAATTAAAAATAATTTTCAGGTTGATAGGATAAATATAAAATGCAGATAGAAATTAGCAGTAATAGGAACACACAGGATAAGAATAGAAAAAGAAGTTTATATAGGATTATATTACTTAAGCCTCAATTTTGTTGTGTTTTATTTTTATTTTAATAAGCAATTTTAAGCATTGAAACAAATTCTCTAGAATAAAATAAATATATAAAAAACAGGTATGGCAAAAGTGAGCTAGGTGATACTAGTTATTCTAAGCATTACTTAAACCAAAGCCCAGCCTGTGTTATTCTTACAGTGGACGCTTTGCAAACTTTTACTGTAGTGTATTTTGAGTTTTAAGAGCATATAGAAATGAATTGTAACCATTGCTTTAAGAAATTTATCTTTGTCACTTAAGGTGATAAATGTGTTTATTTTTAAAATGTTTATTAGATGTCTTTATTCCTCAAAATCAAACACTTGTACCATCTGAATGTTATTAATTTCTAGTAATTCTTTACACGATGTTTTGTTATAGGGCTTTTAAATTTCTAATGAAATGCACACATTTTAACCATATCATATGAAAAAATGGTACTTACGGTTGCTCGGAGTTGTTTCTTTCAGTGTAATACGTTGAAATACTTAACGTTTTAGGAACTCATGAAATTTTTATATTGGGGAATACATAGAATTCTTTCAAGACCTGACAATAATAATCATGGGGCACCATTCTTCCATTCACAGGGGCTTTGATTTACAAATTCAAGCCATCGAAGAAATCTTAAGATAGAGGAGCATTGAGAAAGGAATTAGACATATAATAGTCTCATATTTCTTTTTCATATTTAGACTCCCATTATAAGAAAAGGTTGCATAATGCATGCTTTTCCTTCAATATTTTGGAATTTGAAGAATGTGTCTAAAAAATCTAATCAATTAACATTGTTCATTCCCCAAGTTAGGCATGCAGATGAATCTTTAAATTGGCTTATTCCTAAAATTTATGTTTAACTGAAAACCACACACTGAATACTTTGGAAATAAGCTTTTAGTAGTTGTATGAAGCTTTTTTAACTAATACAATAATTCAGATAAATTTATTTACTTCCTATATAAGGTACTAAAACTGTTAAATTTTATATATTTAGTCCTGAGAGCAATGTTTTTCATTGTAGATTGATGAGAATGAGTGGAAATTTCTGTTGACTGGAGGCATAGGTTTGGAGAATCCCTTTTCTAATCCATGTACCTGGCTTCCTTCAAAGTCATGGGATGAAATTTGTCGACTGGAAGATTTGCCAGGCTTCACAAACATTCGTAAGGATTTTACACACCTGAAGGAGGGATGGAAGTTGGTATATGACAGCTTGGTACGTTAACATTCCTGATTGCTTGCATTCATAAGCTAATTAACACCTTGAAAATATTTATTCAGAGAAAAGAAAGTGCTATCATTTTATATGGTATGTTATTACATATATGAATGTAAATATTTAAGTAAATTGTATGTCAGAGTGGATTATTGCCAGTTTGTCAGGTGGCTTCTGAAAAGCAAGCCATGATTTGAATTTGGATGGAGAAGAGGCAACAAAACCTGGAGTGTTAAGGTGATACTGAAATTTGTTAAACTTAAGGCATCCACTGAACCGTGTCAGTATATACATTTCTTTACTATGCTTTAAGGATGCCTTGTGATGGTATTATGTGACATGCTGCTTTCCTGGAAAAAAATTTTTGCCTGGAACTATACATGGCAACAACTGTTTTTTTAGAGAAACTAGTATAGGATTCAGGAGATCTGTGATTCCCTAATCTCACAGTGACTTGATATATGCATTAATGACTGACTTTGTCTTTAACTTCATCACTGTTTCCTTAAACACTTTAAATGAATTTTACTCCATACTTGGGCATTTGCTTCATCTTTAATCTTACTATTAACTCCTCTTTTATTTTATCATACTCTTCTCTTATTCTGGTCAAATGATCCAGGACTTTTTACGTTTATTTCAAAAAGATTGTGTGTTTTATTCATTGTAAATATCAAGGATTTAGAAACTTTTTCTATTTTAAAAAAGGGTTTAAAGTATATGGTGAGGAAAATAATGGATTTTTTGGTTGGAAATGCTCATAAGTGTATGATTAGAGACATTAAAGAAAATAAACAGTTGCAGTTTCCTCGCTTGTCCAGACTGCAGGAGACAGGTGAATAGCAGAGATAAAGCTTTCCTTGGGCATTTACAAAAAGATACAGCAAGTTGAGGGGTTGAGTTTTTCTTTGGGAAATAACTGCTTGGAAAGTGAACACAGAAATTACATCATTTGAAAGAGAGATTGAGGGAAGGGACTACTTATAGACTTTGGGATTATAGCTTTTTTAAGTAATGCCTAATATAAATGAAAGGTGCTGACTTTCATGAGTAAAGAGTTAAGATGTGTGATAGCTGTGTGCATTCACATGGCCAAACAGAAATTAACAGAAATTCCTTCATTTAAGTGGCATTCAACAAAATGACATCTAGAGAATCAAATTATCAGTTAACTGATAAAGAATCTAATAAACAGTAACACTGAAGCCAGGAACAGTCAGTTACTGAACCTGGAGTGCTAGATCAAAAGGAATGGCATCATCTATCACTGTCCTGATATAAAAGAGTTGCTATGCCTTTTACTTGTTATGTGAAAATATTTTTGTTACCTATCTTTAGTACTAGTACTTTCAGGCAAATGCACTAGAATGTTCAAAAATGCTAGTTAATGGGTCTTAGGGAAGATTCCTTTTTTGATGGCTGTATTTTTTTTATCACTAGTATCATTTATCCCCGGTAATATGCACCAGCTCTTTTTCCTGTCTTGTTAGTGATACACAAGTTCAAAGAAAGGGTGGTTTCATGCAAGTTGTGTTAAGGAAAGGAAGAACAAAATCAGTTGTTTGAGCCACTTTGTCATCAGCAACCATACACTGAATATTAATGTTTTTCAAAGGAGTCTGAGATGCATTTTCCTCCTACTACTGTTGTAGACCATGTTGTTTCCAAAAGTAGGGGAGATCTGACTTTGAGCTGCCCAATTCAAGGGTTCTATATATTTTATCTAAAGTTATATGGCATATCTTGGAGTAGGGACTGAAACTCAGTTCTCCTCTAGCTGGCTGACAATTTCAAAGCTACCAATTAATCTCTTCTCATGGAGAAGTGAAGAGTTTTTGTGGCACAACTCAGTGAAGTCTTCAATGCAAGCTTCACTCCTCGGCATTTCCTAATTCACTCAATGTTCTACAAAGCTTGCAAATATTTAGCTAAACTGTTCAACAGCTGTATAGATGTCATTCTGAAGTACTTATTTTTCCCCATATATTAATAGAAAAATAATGCAGCATTCTGGATTCCAATCTGAACAAAGTGCACAGAAGTTGGGGAAGGGGGGATCCAGGCTTCAGATCATTAGCAGAATGAGCTCCATTGTGATTTGACTTGATAAATCAAAGTTGCTTAGAATGCAGTTGGTGCAGGTCTGTCTGCATTAGCTCTGTGCTTAGCCCTCTACAGTCAAGCCTTAGAGGCTCACCAGCAGAGCTGCAATACCAGTTTCCAGAAAGGCTTACCTAGCTGGCACTGTGCTTCAGTCTAATATTCAGTTAACATGCCACACAAGAACTGCTGTTCCCTGTAGGAGAACTGCAATAACAATGTTAACAGCTGGATTATTCATAGGCCATTTACAAACTAAGTTCTCCAGTGCACTGTTTGATTTAATTTTCTGATTCCTGTTTTTCTGCACTCATTTTCTCCATTCAAATGCAACCCAACTCATAGTTACTGTGTAATACTCTAATGTAATTATCATCCATTATATGGCTACCACTGTAATATTGAAGACTGACACCATAATTCAATTCTAACAGAAGGAGGGAGGTAAAGTATATTTTCAGGTTTCTTCCACCTCATTCCTTCTCTACCTTCTAAAGAAGAACTTTGCATTATTATCTTTTAAACGGGTAAAAATTACTGTAACTTCTCTGCTAGAAGAGAAGCTCCTTAGATAAACATATTTAAAGTGAGGGGTGTGTTTTTTTAAGCATGTCAATCCCATTTCTACAGATTCAGAAAAAAAATACATCATAAAGAATGTTGTGATACCTATGTTTTTAGGTTCCCCATCATGAGGATTTTCCTGCAGAGTGGCAAGACAAATTGGGGGAATTCCAAAGGATGCTTATCATTCGCTGCCTGAGACCTGACAAAGTATGTATGAAACTTACCTTATTCAAGAAAGTCTGTCTGTCTAGAAACCAAAAGTATTTGCAACTATACATTTCAACTGTGGTGTCTACAATCATTCTACAGCAGCCTATCACAGTTAAATAGTAATTGATGAGATTTCAAATAAACAGCAAGTTTGAAATAGTGATAGAATTTAAAACAGAAGGGTAAGCCTTTAGCTTTTGTTAAGTTTCAGTGTATATACCAAAATCCCCAGAGCTCTTCCTCCTCCTCAAGACTGTCTTACAAACCTTGTGACTTACCTTTTTTTAGTACACCTGCCGGTTTTGCTTATGTAATTTTTTTGATGAATGTCACTATCTATGGTGATTTGTCTGATCTAGGAAGATAAGTAAATGGTAAGCAGGAGTGTAGATAACATAGGTGCTTAAAGATAGCAATTATTGCAGACACACATCCATTTCGTTCTATAGAAAGTCTTTTGAAGTAGAGCTGATCTGAGTTGGTCTAGCTCTAAGGTTTAAATATGGCACAGATCACAGTAGATGCTTACAGTTGTGAATCTTTATTTAAAAAAAGGCGATCTACTAAAAACTAGAATATAAGTATTTGCTTCAACATTGTTCATATATTCACAGGCTTGTGAGATGACTATTATTCCACACCTGACCATAATGACAAAGCACATTGTGAAAGATAGAATTTAGTATACAGCTATGAAACAGTTATGACCTCTCTTCCAGAGAGCCTAAGAAAGGAATTATCTACATTTCTTCACACAACTGTTCAGATTTATATTAGCAATCGGATAAAAATATGACTATTTGTACCGTATAAAGAAGAGATGCTTTTAGAGTCAAGACTTTACATTCCACTTCTCTGGGATTTTTTCTAACTGGCAGTATGAGCTTTCAGGATGTTGGGCAGATGGATCAGCAGGGAGAGGCATGGGCGGCAGTGGTGTATACTGATGCTTGAAGTTGTCCACAAGACGCTGCCTAGTTGCAATGACTTCTTCTTCAAAAGAATTTATTATGCTTCTGCCAGTTTTGCACTTAAAGCAAAAGATGGAGACTTTCAATTGAGCAGTTTAACTGTTTAGTTCAACTACATTCAAAACTTAGATCTTCAAAAACTCACTGATCTGCCACTAGTTCTAGCTTAGAGGTCTGTTTTTGGCTATGGTTATACTGTAGTGTGACTAGTGCAGAGCTGTCTGGCAGGTATTACATATGCAGAGCCCTATTTGATTCAGAAACTCCTCCCCCAGCATTACCAGTAGGGTTCAGTTCAGTGACCGATTTTGGCTGTGTCTATACTTTTAAATTGTGAACCTACTGTCATCAGGTATATTTTCAACACAGAACATTATCAGCAAGGCAAAGATCTTATTTGTGTAAACCCACCAGGAAGTAAGATGTAGAACCTTTACTGTACCTAATCGGGAGGCTTGGTTCACTTAATTCTTACTATCCATAGGATTAGTGTTCCTATATCAAAGATCAGCTGATGTTGATCAAGTAGTTGAAGCAGCTCAGTTTTGTGTGCTTTTTTATATGTCAACACTGTGGCATTCATAGAATCCCAAAAGTGGGGAAGAGTAAAACTGGATAACAGCAAAACATTTGAAATAGGCTTTAAAGTTTGAAAACTTAGACTAATTTACATGTAAAACTGGAAATGTGATGCAATGATTGGTCAAATTTTGTCTTTTTGCATGTTGTTGATCCCTCCTAAGAAAGACAGAGCTGCTCATTGTCAAGCTTCCTGGATGAATTAATTGTTGCACCCAAGATATATTTTTTTTCCTTCTGTAATTAGTTGCTGAAAAAGCATTTCTAATGAAAATGGTTTTTCCTTTTAAAGCTAGACAGTAGACTACACTGAGAAGTTAGGTGCTGATTTCTTAGTCATAATGCATATTAACTCTTAAAAAGTCATGTCCTAACTTGAAGCAATCACTCCTTGCTGAGGCTTGGAAATCCTAGGGATGGAAGTTCTTGTTTCTAGTTCTAGTTTTCAATCTTATATTAAGATTATTTGGTTAACACTTACAATGACGGTTCTCATCCGGGTCATCTCCAGCATGTAGTACTCCTCCACTGTCAGATCATCAAAGTGCTTTGTAAGAGATAAAAAGCCACAGCTGTGGCGTTTGGTGTGTTCCTCCCTGCAATGTAAATCCAGAATAAGAAGAGATATTAGACCCAAGAAAGTTACATTTCAAGAGATGAAGAAATCTGGACAGGTCTCTTCAGTACTTCTACTGTCTGTCAGTAGAAAAAAAGTATCATACAGAAAATATACAAAATAGATTTTGGTGGATCTCTTAAAAGCCAGCTGAACTATTTCAAGGTTACTGGGTAAGATAAGCTTTCAGAAACTTCAATTTTGTGAAGCATTACAGACAAATTTATAATTTTATAATGAATAAGGGGATGTTGTCAAAGAATACTGTTACATCTATGCTTACCATGGGTCGTCATTTGGTTCCCAGCCCTCCAGTTCTATCAAACAAAAGAAACATTTTGCCACATCTGGTTCATTTGCACTCTGACAGTGGACAAAGCCCGCTTTTGCCATCTGCAGGTGACAGTTTAGAAGTTTAGAGTCTCATCCAACACACTGCTCGTGTTTATATCAGTAAACTGTTTCTGAGAGCCTGCAAGTAATGTAAATAATGTCTTTCCCCACAATGTCTATCAGCACAGATCTAGATAAAAAATAAATTTTAAGTGTGAGGACTGCAAGCAGTTACATAAACAACTAGTGAAGGAATGAGTAGACTACAGGTAGCGGATGGATTTCTGCAGAGCTGTGGTTATCTGCAGGGCTACCAGAGTAGCTTTGTTCTTCTGGATAAGGTTTAGTAGATGCCATGCTACACAGGCATTTCAGTAGCAGTGCATGAGATCTGCCATAGCCAGGACTTTAAAGAATATTTTCAGCGAAAAAGAACAGCAGAAGACCATGGATAGATAGAACCTTTAAATATAAATTATGTGAGTAAAATGCTACATCTTTATGGTCTTTTGTTTTCTGGTCTAAAAATTAAGTAACTTTCTTTCAGTTACCAAACTTCACACCTTCTCAGATAACTCTTGCAGTATGACTCATCTAAGATCTGGCCTGGAAGTTTCACCTCTGTGCCAAAGTAGCATTCAGATGGATTTTTTTAAAATTTTTTTTTATAAATATTCAAGTCAAACCCTGCAGGGACATAAATGTTGTTTTCTAAAATTTAAATTATTTCAATTTCTGAATTTTAAGTAATAATTATTCTGCTACTTCATTTTTCCTTAAAGGCTTTTTTAGAAATTCAAATTTGCAATCAGAAATACTACATAATACAAGATATTAACTTTTAAGTGACTAAACCGAAAAATTAAACCAAGAAAAGTAATCTATAAGTAATTCTGTAGCTGGACAACTGAACTGAACATGCAGAAGACAGTTATCCTGCTACAATATTTCTGAGCAAGAAGCAGAGGCAAGTTGAAGTATTCAACTTTTCATCTTCTTCAGGCTCACAACTCAGCTCACAACTCTTCTCAAGCATGAATATATTTAGCAATGGCTTCACATTCAGTCACAGTATATAAAGAACAAGGCATAATCAAAATATCAGTTTTCAGACTTACATTCTCTGGAGTGCACTTGCAGTTCTTTATAAAAGGCCAGTTTGTGAAGGTTTTTAAACGGTTCTCATATTCATACATATCCTTAAAATCACTCAGAAGCTTGGAAGCCAAACCAACCTCCTTCAAGAGCCTCTCCATCTATAATGCCTGCAATTGGTGTAGCTCAGAGCCTCCCTCCTGCTCTCAAATTTAAGGCATTATACTAATAGGTGACACATTGCACCTGTAAAGCAGGAGAAAAAGTAAAGTAAAAACACAGGTGAGTTTATAAGCAGGACAATCAAGAGAAATGAAGCTACTGGTATCTTCCTCCCCTGTTGTGTCATGTTCTATGTACTCGGTCACACTGTATGTTTATTACCTGAAAGCACCTATGCTTATACAGTATGACAATTACAAATTTTATAATTGAAATCTCAAAAATGTGAGTTAAAAACTCTAGTTACGAATGCAGCGATTTTACTTACAGAATTTAAAAAAATATTATTCTGATTGTGACCAAAGTGATTGAATTAATACTGCTATTTGAAACCTTCAGCATTTCTTGAATTTCATGTTCAGAGATTAAATCTTAGCATCCCATTTGCAAAAACTGTTGCATTTCTTCAGAGAGGAAGTAGTTATTGTAAAATATTCTGGAGTGTGTCCAGAGATAGAATCGTAGAATCATTTAGGTTGGAAAAGACCTTTAAGATCATCAAGTCCAATGAATAACCCTACCCTATCAAGTCCACCACTAAGTCATACCCCAAGCACCACATATGGCTTTTTACACATCCAGGGATGGTGACTCAACCGCCTCCCTGGGCAGCCTGTTCCAATGCCTGACAACCCTTTCAGTGAAAATCTTTTCCCTAATGTTGAGTCCAAACCTCCCTTGGTGCAGCAAAAGGCCATTCCCTCTTGTTCTGTCACTAGTTACTTGTGAGAAGAGACCAACACCAGGATGAATGGTGCTCTCTGAAAATATTATATCTGTAAGGGTTTACAGGATCAAAGCATTAAGCTGTCATTTCATAAATTGTCTCTCCTTTTCATACAGAGCCCAGTTAACTTCAGTAGGAAGTTTAAACACCAGTGTGTACAAGACTGCTGTACACAGCAGTTTTTCTAAGCCAAGGTTTTAACACCTTTGAAAGGTGTTGCATTATGAGACTTGAAAATTTAAATCTTCCCCATAATACAGAGAAAGTACGTGCAGAAAAAACCCCAGCACATTAGTCTGTCCAGATGTGGGAACAGAAATGAGATTAAGGATCATTTGCGTAGAACTTCCAATTTTGACCCTCTTAGAGCATCTTTTTTGGCCTATGTTTACATGTGCTAAATGATTGATTTCTCTGGGACTGTACTTGTATCTAATTTTATATGCAGGAATACTGCCTTTGAAAATGGTATTAAAATGTCCAGAGTAATATGTATAAATGCTTACACAGAAACAGGATACTATAAATCTATTTTTCCTGGGTTTTTTGATGGTTTTTTGTTTTTGTTTTTTTTTTTAGATAATACCAATGGTACAGGAATTTATCATTCACAACCTGGGCCGTCCATTTATTGAGCCACCTCCATTTGATTTGTCAAAAGCGTTTGCTGATAGTCATTCTTGTGCACCACTGATATTTATACTTTCTCCTGGTGATGACCCCATGGCAGCCCTTGTGAAGTTTGCTGATGATCAGGTATTTTAATGTCTCCAGACTCTTTTAATATAGCTGCTCTGTGTGTGCGTGTGTACGCATTGTACATATGTTGGTATGAAGCAAGGAACTTTATTTAAGTAAAATTTGTAATGCCAAAGTAAGCATAAGAAGCTTTAACTGCCAAAAAAACATGCTAAAATTCATCTTATGCTTCCTTTTAACACACATCACTAATTGATGCAAGTGGATCATTTTTGTGAGTGAATAATTTGTCTATTCTTTATAAAAAATTGTACGTTATATATTTTTGGCATATTTTATAATGTTGTGATGTCATGGTATGTTTAACTAGCTTGTATAATCTCAAATGAAAAGTGGAAAAATGGAACAAAACCACAATGCTCTAAATGGTCATTGTAAGGGATCTTATGGTTGTCTTTTTTTCAATAAGCATTCTGTGTAACATAATATTTAATTACAAAACACTGTAGTAATATAGCACCCTAGGATTTTGGGTGGCATTTACACCTCAGAATTCAAATAAGGATTTTTGATGGTGTTGACTGCCATTAATAGGCATTTAAAACAAAAAATTCCTAACTGCCTAAATCAGTTCTTATGTAGAAGAGTACTGTTATAATACTAGAAAGTTGACGTTTTCTGGTACGATTTATTTCTTGCATTTCCTGACTATTATTCTGTCAGAATTCTGTGCTGTTGAGAATGACAGACGTACTTCAAGTCTCAAATCATCAAGCTGCAAATATATCCTGCCTTTTATAGTAGGTTGCCTCCACCCTTAAAGAGCTGTTTTCAGGAGTATTTTGAAACTGTCAGAACTTTACAGTTCCGGATTAAATGGATGTGCACTTGGAGCTTTTCACTAGAAGATAAATAAGAGGTTTTACTCAACTGGAAAGACACAAAAAAAGAATTTTTAAACTGTATTTTAGAATACACATTAAATATTTCAAGAATATATATAGATGTGAACTGTCATACCAGAAGGTTTTGTGTATTTATGCAATATTATTTGTACTTATAATATGCTTTCTATATGCAGGGATACGGTGGTACAAAGCTTAGTTCTCTATCACTTGGTCAAGGCCAAGGCCCAATAGCCATGAAAATGATTGAGAAGGCAGTAAAGGAAGGAACGTGGATAGTTCTGCAAAATTGCCATCTAGCAAGTTCATGGATGCCAATACTGGAAAGAGTCTGTGAGGTAAAAATAAGTATTATCTTCTTATAGATACTTTTGAAGGCATGGCTGGTCACAGAATTGTCAGAGTTGGAAGGGACCTCTAGAGATCACCTAGTCCAACCCTCCCACCAAAGCAGGATTGCCTAGAACACATTACACAGGGTTGTATCCAGGTGGGTTTTGAAAGTCACCGGAGGAGACTCCACAACCTTCCTGGGCAGCCTGTTCCAGTGCTCTGTCACCCTCACAGTAAAGAAGTTTTTTCCTCATATTTAGATGAAACTTCCTGTGTTCCAGCTTGTGCCTGTTGCCTCTTGTCCTGTCGCTGGGCATTACTGAAAGAGTCTGGCTCCATCCTCCTTGCACCCACCCACCCTTTAGACGTTTAAAGATATTAAATAAGGTCTCCTCTCAGTCTTCTCTTCTCCAGGCTAAATAGTCCCAGCTCTCTCAACCTTTCCTCATAAGAGAGGTGTCCAGTCCCCCAGTCACCTTTGTTTCCCTCCACTGGACTCCAGTCCAAATCCATACAGGTGACTGAAAAGCTGATTTAGCCTGTTTCATGATGATTCCTATTATATAAGGGTAACCATCATGTATTGATTCCGTCTTTTCTTTCTGCCTGCTGGAATAGAAGGTACTCTCAGGCATGGTGGGTCTGGCCCATTCCTTGAATGGTAGATCCCAGCTGCTACAACAGTCTCTTCAGGCCAAGAGCTTTCATCATCTGTCTATTGCTGGAGCAAAGCAGTATGCTAAGCAATTTTACTCCTGAACAGCTGTAGGTTTCCAAAGAGGTACTAGTTTATATTTCTTTCTTTTTTTGCTCCTCTTAATAAGCTGGACACATTTCTGGTGTATATATATTAATACTAAGGCCCTTCCCAGAGTAGCTGTATGACATTAAGTGCAGTAAATGGGCAAAGTATACATTCCATTGCTCTTGTGGTACAGAGCTTGCACTTGATTTTGTTCACATATTCCACAAGCGTGCATCAAGAGAACAAATTTTAGTTCAGAAGCCAGAAGTCATGAATAAAAATGCATCAACTGTAGAAAAGAAGTTTCATTCTTAACTGTGACTTTTACTATAATCATGTATAAGCATCTAAGAAATTGAACTTTGGACTGGTATATTTTCCCACTTAAAAAAATATAAATTGCTTTAATAACAATTGATCTATTGTGTTTTCCAGTTGCCTATTTCTATATGTGTTTTTTTGTAGGAGCTAAACCCTGATACAACACATCCAGATTTCCGGATGTGGCTCACCAGTTACCCATCAGCCACGTTCCCAGTGTCTGTACTTCAGAATGGAGTGAAAATGACCAGTGAAGCACCAAAAGGTTTACGGGCCAATATTCTTCGTTCATACCTGATGGATCCAATAGCTGACCCTGACTTCTTCAACAGCTGCAGAAAACCTGTTAGTAATGTTGTAGTGTAACTTTGAACATCAGTTAAAGCAGACCCTGGTGACTCTGTATGTAAGCTCTGGGGGAAAAAAACCAACCTGTCCCAAATCAAATAGTTGCCTTCCACTTCAGTGAAACTGGTTTTGATTACTGGCAATTGTGAAGTAGATTTAATTTGTGCGTTACTGCTCATCTCCTACTTCTTCAGTTGAGGTTTTGTGGTATGGCATTAATAATACAGCTCTCTAGTTTAAGGAAAAAAATAATCTTAACCACTCTTTATAATTAGATGTCTGTTTGCAAGTATATTTAACATTATTTTTACAGTACTTTTCTATAATTTATAATATAGATCTTTTAAATGAGGTCAGATACTTTTCTACATGGTCTCAGTTGAAATACAAAAGAAAACTTCCCACCTGAAGTTTTTCTTTAAAGGCCTGAAATCTATGTTGATAATGAGAGTGAAAGGGAAGAAAAAAGGGCAGTAATATTGTGTGAATGTTTTACAACACACTGGTCAAAAACAACCAACTTAGGTACATGGTCTCATACACATAGTTGTGTGTGTTGTGTATTAATTACATATACATGGATATATAGCTTTAAAAATGAAATTGCTTTGAGGATTCACACTGGTTTAAGCAAATATTTACAACTGTTGCTTATGACAATTTGATGACTTCCTCCTGAAGGCCTTTGTATATCAAGAAAAAGCTACCCCTGACTCATAAATGGTGTGCTGCCAGAGCAAGAGATGCTGGCTTTTGAGTGACTCAGAGACAGCACTGCTGTGCAGGGCATGAGAAAAAAAAAAATGACACAGTTTAAACCATCCATGAATTATTAATGGTGTTGCATTTGGTTTTAAGGCTGAGTTCAAGACACTGCTGTATGGCCTCTGCTTCTTCCACGCACTGGTGCAAGAAAGGCGGAATTTTGGGCCGTTGGGTTGGAACATTCCCTACGAGTTCAATGAGACCGACCTGCGCATCAGCGTGCAGCAGCTGCACATCTTCCTCGACCAGTATGAGGTACAGCAACCTCTCACAGTGCTCACTGCTCCTTGCTTGCACTTCCTAGGACTGCTAGTGCCTGTACCAATGCCGGCTGAGCGCTGCCATGGCAACGGTTTAACGGGGATGGTGAATTACAAATGAAGGGCTATTTGTAATAACATTAAACCACATTGATGTTGAGTGGTTAGCATACTATGGGCAGTGTGTAACTAACGGGGGGGGGCACTTTCAAATTACAGCGTAGAATTCAGTGGGTAAAGAACTGGCTTGATGGCCGCTGCCAAAGGGTGGTTGTCAATGGGTCGGTCTCCAAGTGGAGACCAGTGACAACTGGAGTCCCTCAAGGATCAGTACTGGGACCAGTCTTGTTTAACATCTTTGTCAGCGACATGGACAGTGGCATTGAGT
>WTSP01020131.1:7241-18025 GCA_025331215.1 Actenoides lindsayi
GGATTTAACTCTGTTGACCACAACTCTTTGGACTCATCCATCTAACCAGTTTTTCACCCTGGAAAGTGTATGCCCATCCAAGCCAAGAGCAGTCAATATACTCTACCAACATTCAATCTTACAACACTAGGAAAGTCCTGGTGTGCAATTTATGCTAAAAGAATCTAAAATAGAACATTTTAGTATGCAGGATAATATCAGTCTTGTATTAATCATTATTTGGTTCCCGGATACTAAACAGCTGTTTGGAAGATATATGGACTAATAATATTCCTGATTAGATTCTAGTTTGTCACCTCATTTGGGATGCACAATAAAGGGTTAAGAGGCAATGTCAAATGTTTCAGCAAGACAATTTCCAACTAGGAGAAATTAAGAAAAAAAATATTCACAGTGAGAATAGTTAAGCACAGAACAGGTTGCACAAAGAGTCTGTGGAATCTCTATCCTTGGAAACAATTGAAAGCTGACCAGACAATGTGCTTAGCAATCGTATGTGACTCAGAAGTTGGTCCTCATTTGAGCAACAAGGTTGAACTAAATGGCTTCCACATCTCTTTCAAACTCTACAATTTTATGTCTAAAAATTAATTATTTAATCACTATCAACAGAAGCAACCAGTTTCAAATTTATGCTTAAAGATACTGGTTTGAATTCCTGTTCCAGGTAAAATATGCAAGCTTTCCCTGAACTTACTATCATGAATGATATATTGCTACAGAATACATTCTTGATCAGTGTTGACTCTGAACATATGTGCATTACTATAACACAATGTAACATTACCACTCTAAATGAAAATACCACCTACTATTTATCAGTAAAACAAAAAACCTTTTAAGTTGCACAATATTGCCTCTCTAATATATCTCAAAAAATGTACTTCTTAATATGCAACTGAATAATTTAATGATTTAATTTAATGATTGGACTAGATGATCTTAAAGGTCTTTTCCAACCTAGGAAATTCTGTGTAATTCTGTGAAAAACATACTTAAAAGAAACAAATCATTGTCCTATCTGAACCATTCTTCCTTAAACATATAAGTAGAGATGGATCAGATGTTTCAAATTATATCAGACCTTTACGAAAAATTAATTCCAAATGGAATGGGCTCTCCATTCAAAGCACTCACTTTTCAGATTTCCTGCCCTTTTAATCAGAAAATTGCTAGAGTGTACCTGTTTTGAGATAAAGAATCTTACCTGGCAGAAGGAAGTTTTCAGGTATCCAGGTGAGAGTTATTAACTCCTGGTTAACAATCTCAATCAAAACTGGAAATTATTTGTTTGATATTTTGAGCAATGCCTACTGTCATGCTTGTTTTGGATGATTCCATTAACTTATTAAGTGATTAACCGGAACTGATGATGTGTTAGTTTCTAAATATTTTCAAGTTCAGTCTAACGTGAATTGTGCAACAGACTGTATTTTGCTCTTGTATTTTATCAAATATATTTAACAGTTTTTGTTAGTATTCCTAATGTAAATACAATATTCTTGAAAGACACCATATTGCCCATACTGGTTTTTTTTCTCAAGGGCTAGGAAAATCAGCATAAACTTTGCCAGAGTGCCTTGCCAATAAACTTTTATCTCAGAGCAATACTCTGAAGGCATTAACTGTTCATTTAGGTTTTTAGAAGACATAAGTGTGAACTGGTGCCAACAATTTTATGTACATTACACAAGGCATAAGACTAACAACATCTAAAAAATAATTAATTACGTGAATGTAAAATTGAAACAGACTGGTAGCAAAAAAGAGGCTTTAAATGTGCCATTACATGTTTGTGACCTTCAGTGCTCTTACATTAAGAGAAGAGTATTGAGATTTTGTAATATAAACAACAACATGACTGTAAAAGCTAAATTTTTCATTAGTATTCCATACTGTTTCCTTCGTATGTGTTCTGTATGTCCTCCCCATTGGTCTTGTATATGTGCCCTTTTTTCACCTAGTGATCATGCAATTCATTACGTGAGTTGATATGGTATGGATGACATATGTTAAGATTGAAATCAAAGTAATTTGAGCTGTCAGGCATTCATCACAGAAACTCATAAAAAGCATTTATACTCGTTGCAAAATAAAATATACCAGTTGGTTCAGGATAAAAGCATACATATATTTGTAATTTCCCAACAAGTCAAAGACACATTATTTATTGTGATTTTGCCATATTCTAGTCAAATAGATTATTTGAAAAGACTAAATATGTAGCAGGATTTTTTTTTCCAAAAGAAATGTATCATTAGTGTAATTTGGCAAAAATTATACAATACATTGTAACAAGGAACATTCTTCCTTCATCTTACCACTTGTGAAATTACATCAATGCATTGTAAAGTTGAAGAAAAATTTTAAAGCACCCTGAAAAATACCTACTTGTATTCCAATAGAAGGTTAAGAAAAATGCAAGCCATTTTTAATAATTTTCTCAAACATTATCATTTTAAAATAAATGGATCACTCACACCAAACTCTTGTTAGAAAGCTTTCACTCAAAGTTGCTGAAATTAAGACTGTCAGGTTTTGTAACAGATACAGTATTTCATTTTACTGTTTACTTTCTGTAGCATTTTCAAATGCATCAGTATTAAGCACACTTTCATAATCCAATTAGCTAAAAATTAATTGCATTGCAATTAACATGTTGGCCCTGCAAACTCAAGAGAGAAATATAATCAATGTTATATACAAGAATGAAATATAACAGTGTTTTAAAATTGCACTATTACTCCAGTTATACTAACATAAAATATAGCCATATGTCACATAGAACCTCAGTTATTGAAAAGAAAATGCATGTGAAAATCTGATATCAGAAACTAGTAAAAGAGCAAAATGAAACTTCATAACAAAATGTTTATCAAAAATCAAGGTGTATTATCTTCCATTATGTCCTATCAGTTTGATGTACCTTGTATTCACCATAATCCTTTTCATCTAACAGATTCATTTTATTCAGCTCTATAAGTTGTTCTGGGCTTGGCTTAATTGGCAAAGGTTGAATTGAGGCTTGTTCATACATTGGTTTTCCACTAAAAAAAATTTCCTTCCAATCAAGCATCAATTTTAATGGAATTTTGCTGTACAAGAAGAAAAAAACCAAAAATTAAACGGATTAGATACATGAGTATAGTGGACCCAAATTTACAAGAATCACAAGCATGAAACAAGCACGTGCTACTCTAGATATAGTTTTTTATGCTTTCTATAACTATTACAGCTTTTTATAAGTGCTTGGCACTTACAAAGCTATAGGCAATTGTAGGCTTCAGTATTTTCACAAATGTGTCATCACACAGTATTTGGCTGGCATAGTTGTGTAGTAACAGTCTTGCTATAGCTATGTTTCCTTGCTCCAAAATACTCTTTTTGTGGGATAAAGCCTCCTCTTACATCACTAAATATGCATAAATAAACTATTCTTTTTTCTTTTAGAAAGGAAAAATATTCATATGAAACAAGAAGACAAATTGCATATGTAACAAGCTACATGAAAATAAAATACTAATGCGTGTCACAGTAGTATTCTATAGCTGCTTACTAAGCAAAATAAATAACAGCTTAAACTGTTAATAGTTAAAATGAAAGTTTCTACTGTTCCTTAAAAGAACATCAATTCAAACTTTGTTTTTTTCACAGTGACTGAAGATATATGAGTATCATAGATATAAATAAACTCCGTGTGTGTTGTACAAAAATAATTTAATATATATTCTATGTATCCTGTACAGTGAAGTGCATGAAAGGACAGACAAAGCATACTTAGAATAAATGCAGATAAAATCTTGATATGCATACTTTGGAAATACATATCAAATATCTGTACATATTGTGTATCACTCAGCACAAGCAAATGTGACACTAGCTTACACTGGAACTGTGACTGTGTCAGACAAGGAAATAATCATCACTAAATTGTGTCCAGGCTGACTATTGTATGTAGTTACTAGGCCTAAATTTATATAATCATATGTATTTCATACGGTTGTATTTTTATTATTTTAACTTACAGTTACACTAAAAGGTAAAGAAGATTTTGGCACACTTTCTAATGCTGGAAGCCTTACCCCATAGTCTAATCACTGAATACTAATGAAAGCACAACAGCAACAATGCCTTACTCTGTGGTTTTAGAAACACTCTTACAGCACAGGAATATGAAGTTTACTGCCTTTTTAGGACCTTCTCAGAAACCCTGGGCCCTTAGGGAAGTCAGAAGAAGGAATCATAGCATGTAAGACTCGGAAACTTTTTGAACTAGTTGCTACAGTCTTAGGACAGTCCAGAAAGGTTGATCTATCTTAGGAAGTTCATTCTGTTTGTATTACACTGAGGAAGTGTCCAGCTAGTGGAGCAATGTAGAATGAGATGAGCATCACTCAGTTTTTAACATTTAAACTAAGGAATCTGTTCATAAAAAAGGAAATCACTAGTTCCACAAGTTACAGGATTTGTGGATCTTGGTCTTCCATGTATCCAAGTTAGTTGTGTTTTCAAAAAATTATGCTAAGGCTTTAGCATTAGTTGACTCTGTATTACACATCAGGGAATCCTCACATGAAAGCAGTATCATTTTCCCACATAAACAAATTGGAGCTGTCCTGTAAGATATCTAAGAATCTACGTAAGTTGTTATGGTGCCAAAACCAGTCTGAATAATGAAGCTTAGCAGCTACTTAACATCTGTTATTTTTCGCTGCCATACTCACTTGTTTGTCAGTAGACGATATTCTCCTACTTTTGTTGACAAATCAATGATTTGGTCGATCACTTCCCAACATACAGAATAATGCTTTTTATAACGTGCCTGAGCTCTTTCAACTGCAATTTTCTTATGACGTTCTCTTTCTTTGATAATTTGTTCTTCACAATCAATTTTTTCCTGTTTTGCAAGAGCCTAGAAATTTTTTTAAAGAGTGCATTTGAGATGGCAAAGGAAATGAAAGTGCATAAGTGCATAGGTCTGGAAATGAAAGTGAACCTGCTTATTCAAATCAAAAAAATGAAAGCAGCTTTGTTCTCACCAGAGTTGGAGAGCCAGCTAGCAGATTAACACATACACAACTCTGAAAATTTTTATTCATTCTATAAATTCCAGTTTGCTTTCTAACTGCTAAAATATAATTAAATAAAGGAGAAATATATAAGTTCTTCCATTTGAAACAGATCAAGAACAAATTTAGTGCTCAGGGGGCAGGGAAACATGAAATAATGCTGTCTACTCTTCCCAAGGAACAATTATTCAGATGCAATGGTAAAGGCTTAGTTCCTCTGAAACCCACTATGGAATGCTCATTTAGAGTATGCGACAAGTAATTTAATTTATAAGATTGTGATCTGCAAATAATTTAATATTATTGATGCTGTTCAGTCTTTGAGAAAGTTTTCTGGTCATGGAAGAAAATTATCAGTAGTTCCTGTGACAGTGTGCTTCTTTTGCCCAAAAGCATACTTAAAGAGATTTTGTAATGAATAGCTATAGCTGCTGATTACGTGGGACTCCAGCTGTGTTGGAAAATTTACAGCCTGCTAATTCATTTTGGCAGGAGCAAAATATAAGATTTCTATCACCACATTATGGTCTACAAAAAGTGTAGCACTTGGCAGTTTGCCACAGAGTTATAAATAATTTCAGTTTATTAATCGGCTCCAATCTGCAAGGTAGAAATTAACACTCATGAGTGAAAATCTTCCAGCATTTGTCAAAAATGGATGTAAACAAATTACATCTAAAGGAAAACATGACTCTTGAAACAGGATCTTCTGCCATTGTCTTCTGCCATTTTACCTCTGCAAGACTATGCCTTTTAAACTCAGCATACAGAGATGTTTTCCAACAAAATTAAAATTAGTTCAGAACAAAAGATCAAAATTAGACTTTGAGTTACTCAGCTTTATCCCTTATTAATGTTGTAATGTTGAACCTAGATAAAAGAATATATTAATAATTTAATTACCCTGTCCCTAGAAAAGTGCTAAAATGCAAATTCAGTTTTATAATAGGAAGGTACTGTAACAGTCCTGCACAATACAAAGAGCATAACATCTTTTACCATTTCTCTATTAAGAGCTTCCTGCAACTCTTTCCGTCGTCTTTCTTCATATTGTTTTTCCCTGAAAATTCTGTTTTGCCTTAACACTTCTTTTTCATGTCGAACTTGCATGAGTTGAACAGCAATCCTCCGCTCCTGCTGAGACTGTCTCATAAGTCTGTAAATGAGTTGCTCCTCCCGGTAAGCCTCCTAGAAGATAAAAAATAATAGTATTAAGTGCAGCTTATAAGCTATTTCATTGATAACTCATCAGTGTCTTATATGACAAATACAAATAAAGTCACAACAGCATTTACCTGCCCATTTGATATATAAATCTGGAACAACATACATTTCTATTTATGAGTACTATTTTTGTAAACTATATAAGAACTGGAGAACTATAGAGATGAATTCTAAATATGTCTTAACTACGATGGTCAGTAAAAATGTATTTGTTCATATTAACTCGATTTTGACTTGAATATTTCCTGTATGCCAAAAAACTGCAGTGTATTTCAAATAATTACTTCTGTATGTAATGATATATACCCTTTCCTCAAATCCTTAACTTAACCCTGCACTTCATCAGTCCTCATTCTCAGTCAGACTCTGCTGGATTCTTGATCAGTCTGCTCTACAGGTTTGACCTTCTTCCCTCTTTCTTGAGATTTCAGTACCTATCTCCTCCCTTGTCCTCCTTTCAGGAGACTGGGAATATAAGAAAGCATTCAGAACAGAGGAAAATACAAGACTTCTAGGTAACAGTGTTCTCACTGCGACATGAACAGAATCCCCTATTTGGTAGTATAAGAAAATAATTCTTAACCATTGCTTGAAGGGTGATTGGTGTGCACAGACACTTTGCAGATTCTGGATTGTTACTTTTCAAAGTATTTGTCAAAACTTACTAGTATCTTCTCACTACCACAGTTCTCTGGACTGTTCTTGGTATCTAATGCTTGACTTAACCTGAAATTTTGCCTCACTACTTTCACATTCCAGAACTACTTCTGAGTTCTAAGTAAAAGCATCAGCTTGCCTTTCTAGCCCCATTGCCAAATATCACGTCTAAAGCAGAATTTTAGAGGAAATTTCTTATCCCTTGGACATTGCTTTCAGATGGAGTAAAACCACTATGAAATGAATTCACATTTAAGGACCTAAACTGGAAACTAATCCAAAGTTTTCAAATTCATTTTCCTAAGAACAGAGGAACAGGAAAAGCCAGTTAGTAGTAGTGTGAAAAACAAATCAAAATAAAGTATCTCTTCTATTTTCTTTTAATCTAGTTCATTTTCCATCAGCTGTCTGTGACAGAGAGGGCAGAACACATTACATAAGTTCACCTGTAAATAAAAAATAAAATTTTGTTACACATTATCATATTTATGAAAGGACTTTACAAAGTGCTACACAATTCAACCAGGACATCTGTAATAGATTTCTAACACAAAGTTCCAAAACATGGGTATTTTAAATGTGATAATAAGAACAATAACTTTATAATTAATTAAGAACTTTAATGTTGATGTTATGGAGAAGCCAATACTTTTCAAGCAAAATTCTTTCCCTATTTTGAAGTTCCTTTCCCCTTACAATTGCCAATCATAAAGTACATTCTGATTGAATACTGGTGAATTATAAAAAACGATATAAAAAACTCTCAGTACTTTGCTTATTTTAGCCAAAATGTGAGCTTTGCACTCCCCTTTCCTAGGACTGGATCTCATGAAGCTGTCTGGTAGTTCTAATGGCATAGATGCGGTCACCTCAGGCTTTAATCTCAAAATGCTTCATCTGCACACAATACTGTCTCTCTAAAAAGCTTATCACAAAATGAAGATCTAATTTAGAATGTATTTTGATTTGAATTCTATTTGCAGTGTACTGTTTGTACACTCTTTTTCTATTCACAGAATTATCATCATGCATGCAATGGAAATGGCAAACAATGCAATAATAACTTTATATGCACTTCATATTTTCATATTCACCACTATGTGTGATTTGATGCAGTTAGGATTATAAAATTTTCCAATAGCACTGCCTACTAAAGAGTTAATCTGTCCATTTGTTGCCTATATTAATGAAGTCAAGCCAATAAAAGGAGACATGATGACCTTTGCTGTCTCGGTTCTATTCATTGCTTCTACAGACTTAGTATTTCATTGATTTTAAAGAAGAGGATTCACAGAGTTTTCTTGCTATTACAAGTAAATACCCTGCATTGGTTTCTTTAGTTACAACTGTTTATCCTCAACCACAGATAAGTACAGCAATAAGTACTACAGTGAGGAAAATGATCTTTAAATCCAAAGTCACGGGTCATTTAATTAGCCACCCTTAACAGAGTGACCATATGTCATACTCAAACCATCAACTCTATGGTGCAAATAGTTATCCCAGCGAGAAATCAAAGCACCTCGTCTAGGTGAATTCACTCTTTATAAAGGAAATGGGAAGATGCTCCTTTAGAATACTTCAGAGCAGCCCAAAGAAACCTATCCTTTGTTAACTAAAGGATAGAGAACTTCAATGCTCTAAGTCAGCAAATATTTTTACATGCTAAGTAGGCCTAAAAAGAGCCAGCAGGAAATATTTGAGGAGAATAATATATAAAAAGTCAATTAATTCAGAGCTACAAGATGGGTAAACTAGGATCCAGAACACCAAACTCATAATTTAAAAAAGAGTATTATTGGCTAGGAGAGCGA
This sequence comes from Actenoides lindsayi, assembly GCA_025331215.1. Classification (NCBI taxonomy): domain Eukaryota; kingdom Metazoa; phylum Chordata; class Aves; order Coraciiformes; family Alcedinidae; genus Actenoides; species Actenoides lindsayi. Next base: position 16,006 of record WTSP01020131.1, read on the forward strand.
AGCATTGGTAGCTGTCTTTCATACAAACAAGAAAGGACTAAAACCTAAGACTGAAACATTGTGAAACTTCTGGGAAGGTTAGGAGACAAAATAAAAACGGTAGTACAATTTTTTGACTTAATATTTTACATCAGCTTTTTCACAGAGGACTGTGAAGTGTCTGAAGAAATCATAAATACCATAAATGGGACATCTTAGTAATCTTAAAAAACTGCTATGGAGAAAGCATAATACATACATCTTTAGTTTACCTACTTGACACAATGGTGGCATCCAGTGGCCAAACATTAATGTGTTTATGTTTCATGTTCATACATAATTACTATATGACATTTTTCTGTTTTTCTACTTCCTTGTTTAATTTACATACAAATGAAACAATCCTGTCCTGTTGTGTAATCATAAGATTTATGACCAAAACTTATATCTTAGCACACATAAATCTATTCGATTGACAAGCAATAATCTAGTAACAATTCACTTGCACTACAGTTTTCACCTTCTCAATTTATAGCTGTTGCTGATTTCTTCCTGATAACTTTTTTTAATTCAGACAGATAAAATCTGAACGTAGCAGTTAAAAATAACAAGTACTTAGAACAAAGGCTTTGTTGAAATGGTGGAGTTCAAAGATTCAATTGGTATGCCATATTACTGCCAAACATTTTCACCTGTGCTCTGCATAAAGGAAAGCCCTATAACTGTAAAGTTTTTCTTCTCCAAGGCTCCAACTTGTGTGCCAAAGCTCAAAAATTTGAACTATATTATTTTAGTAGAGGTTTATACATATGGACAAGAAACAAACTAAATCATTCCAAAAAGATGACATCGATTAACTATAAATGATCCTGTGCCAAAGTTTTATAAAGTATAAATAAAAATCTGACCCTAATGACTACAAGAAACCTACAATTTAGGGCTGCAAATCCTTTCCATTTTGATGTCTAATGGAGGGAGAAAGTAATTTTCAAATACTTAGTAGATATTACTTAAACAACAACAACAAAAAAATCAGCTTCCTTCACACTTCTCTGAAGTCAAGAAACATATAATTTCTGAAATCTCACAGCATTCTAATCAGATGCCTCTTCCTCTGCTATTTCAGAATCAAATTACCACTAAATGCATTCCCTGATCTGGTCAGACAACTGTTCCAGTCAACTGCTCATTTGTCTTTTCTTCTAATACCTGCAGTCTGTGACTTCTGTTTTTCCTATATCATCACTGATTTTTCTTTCTGGGAAGTTAGGAACACTGTTGTTATTTCTGCCTTGATGTGGAGCCTCACCAGAGCTAGTCTAACTGGCAGCATATTGCAACAATTCCTCCATATCAAACTGGCAAGACATGTACTACAACTGCAGGTGGACCACCTTTTTGAACTCCTCAACAGCAGTGCCTGGCTTTATTGGCTTAGAGCTGCTGCATCCATCAAAAGCCCTCATGATTGCTACTGGCCACATAGCCATCTGCTGATAGCCATGGCTATTGGAACCACTAGTTCAGGCTGCTGGGGTTGTGCTAAGGCTGCAATAGCTGATAACAGAGATAAAAAACAAGTTTGGGGACTACAGTGATTTCAGACAACTGGATCGTAAAGCTTCATGAAGACAGGATACATGGATAGATGGATGCTTGGTCTAAGCCACTACAGATGTTTTGCATAGAAAATAGTTCTGGGATAGATATTGAGAAGAAGATAAAGAAGATAGATATTAAGAAGAAGATGGTGGAATATGGATTTGATGGATGGACAATTCAGTGGATAAAGAACTGGCTTGATGTTCACTGCCAAAAAGTGGTTGTCAATGGGTTGGTATCCAAGTGGAGACCAGTGACAAGTGGAGTCCCTCAAGGATCAGTACTGGGATCAGTCTTGTTTAACATCTTTGTCAGCGCCATGGACAGTAGCATTGAGTGCACCCTCAGCAAGTTTGCTGACAACACCAAGCTGTGTGGGGCAGCTGACACGCTGGAGGGAAGGGATGCCATCCAGAGGGACCTTGACAGGCTGGAGAGG
>WTSP01020132.1:0-66719 GCA_025331215.1 Actenoides lindsayi
TAAACGATAAATATAATATTTTATACATCTATAAAAAATATAGCAACAAAACATTTAAAAAAAAATTCTCTAATGGAGCTTCAGTGGGTTACCAAAAGTTGTTTTTGAACTTGGGTGTTTTCTGCATATTGTTAGAGGACTAACAAGAAATAGTTTTGAGAGACACCATAAATCAGATTATCAGAGGGCTTCGTGAAGTGTTATCAGTTGATGATACTGTTGAGAGCAGCCTCAGAAAGCTGAAAGCAATAGCAGTGTCTCCTTTGGCATGTCCCAGTCTAACAGTGTGTCCCATTCCCACCCAGAGTGATGAGACATGGAGATATCCATGGAGAAGAAATTCAACTGAAATTATACTTCTGTGGGTTCAAGGCACTTAAATTATGCCCCATTATTCTGAGAAGTACCAGTATAAAACACATTACATCCTTTCTATCTTTCTGTGAAAAAAAAGTCCACAGTATAATAGAAAGACTTGCACAAATGTATGTACCTGAGATGCAACAACTGAGAAATTGGAAGCTCTAATTTCAATTTCTTTGCGCTCTTCCTGGCCTAAAACATCTGAACTTTTCAATATGAAACAACCCTAACCTCAAAATAGTGTATATAATATTAGCTGGACTATCATTTGCTAATTGTTCATTTTAGTCTCTCCAAGGTAGAAAGGAATTAGAGTGCTTTGATGAGAAATAATGGTCAAATATATTGATCTGCACTGCAAGATCTGCAAGTGAGTCCAAAATGAAATTATCACAATTTAAAATCATATAAAGAAAGTATTGACTGTCTGCAAACTAATTGAAATGTGTCCTAACACGGAATGATGGCTGCTAGTAGCACTGTAATTGGGCCAGTATACTGACAAATGATTTGGATGCACCCTATTATTAGACAATTATTCAACAGAAATAGAATGGAACAATCAGGTTAATTCTGATGACCAAACAGTTTGTTTATGACTGTTATAACACAACAAGTAACATGTTGTTACTTCTTTTGCAATATGGTGATGTTCTTTGAGGTCATAAACATGCTTTCATATTCTTTGCGTGTTGTGTATGTCCAGATACAGATGTAAAAATATACTTACACGTATACATTGTAGAAAGATAAATGGATTGGTAGCTGTATACTCATACAGTATGCATGCAATGCATTTAATCAGAGCTGTGAACAATGTACAACCAGAACAGTTTGATTAAGAGGTTTTTCTACAGGTTCACCGGAAACTCTCAATAGCACTTGACAATAATCAAAGCTTTAAATACAATGGCAGGAATTGAGTAGGAATGGAACTGGCCCCAGAGAAGCAAACTCCGCACGTCAAAACTAAAAAAGGAGAGCTTTTGTGTGGAAAAAAAAAAAAAAAAAAAAAAAAAGTGCTAAACTGGAGATGTGCCAGCTGTTGAAAGCCTACATTTACGGCTGAGTCTGAGAACTGCCAGTGTTTCCACATGAAGATCAGAAGAGCAGAGAATGTGTCTCAAAAAGCAACATATACCCACAGTGGATGGGGCTCCAGTCTGACTATCCAGCAGCTATATTCCATCACCTACTCTGCCACTCTGGGCTTACTTTCCCTGATTGGCCATTACTCCATCTACCATCTTAAGAAGGATACTCCTTTTCTTGTGAGATGTTGGACAGCTGTGTGTGAAAATATGACAGAGCAGATCAACCCATTTTCAGAGCTGTGCTAAGGAATTATGACAATTTTTAGTACCTGACCTGCCCTGATAATTGCCAAGGCCCTGATCCTGTGAAGAGCAATATCTGTGCTCAAATTTGCATGCTGTAATTAAACCCAAGGAGACTACTTTCAAAGCCTAGAGTTAGACAAGGAAAAGTTTGTAATGAGAAGTCATATCTTTCATTAGATCTGCAGATATAATTGGAAAAAACAGACAGACTTTCTTGAATGCATACCCCGTTTCATGTCTTCAGGTCTTGGCAAAGAGCCACGTCTTTGCAGGATTGAAGCCTAAATGTTATTAGCAGCATTTCACTAGGTATAAATGCTGTTGTAAAAGGAGCTTATTAAAAAATCTGAATTTCATTGCTTAGAATTCTCCCCAAAACAACTGAAAAATAGAGGTTGCTCTTTAACTGACTCCTTGGATCAGGAAGAGGAATATGAATTTTTTTATGAAAGTGTTGCAAATACTCAGCTTGATCATTTCTTGCAAAATGGTTTGTTTTGTTTAAAAAATAATTAAAAATTAATTGAGCCAAAGCATGAGGGAGAAATTGACTCTGTAACCCAGCATTTACAGAACTCATCTGGGATATGGGAGACCAGCATTGAAGCCTCTGCTTTAACAAACAGTTAATTAGTTTTACAAAGCAGAACAACTTTATCAAAGGAGATTAGTAAATCCTGCTTTAGAAGAGCCAAAATCCTGGTGATGAAGATTCCTTGGGTTGATTACTTGGGATGTGAGATTCATATTCTCTTCCCCGAGTAGGGAGGTGCTTCGGCTACTTCTGCACTGCTAAATCACACACTCTGTGGGCATTTCTGTCTGCAAGAGTAACAGCTCCCTTTCAAAAATTCATTGGGCCATTAAAATCATGTATCTACTCCTTATTAAAACTTCTTCAGAAATTATGAAAGCTGTTATTTTTTGGTGCGAATTCAGGACTTTATAGTTTTTGCCTCTGGTTCTCACCAGTAATTTCCATCTCTAGTAAATTCAAATCAATCTATCTTTGTTTTCAGACACATGATCTTTTCTCCCAGCTTGAAAAGGTGCCATATATAGGAAGACACATCAGCTTCAAAGGTTTAACATGAAGCTGAGTAAAGTTACTATATTTTTTTCATCAGCTTCATTGAGATTTGTGTCACCCCCACAACTGCAGACTAAAGAAGGTCCTGAAAGAAGTGTTTCTCAAAACATGAGGATGGAGATGGCAATGCCTTTGACCGAGTCCAGTGTAATGATACCTGCAATCTATCTAAATTGTCAGGTCTGAGAGGAACAGCTCTGCATAGGAGATGCAGTATGTTCCAGACAGTGATCTGATTTTGATGAACAGTAAATCAGGAACACCAGTTTCATCACAAAGCACATATCCCTCCTAGTTTAAACAGACTCTGGATTTTGTAGTTTGGTCTCTGGCAGCGAGCACATTCTCTTGAACTTGGGTAGAGAGCAAGTTAAACAGGTCAGTGGACTATCTTAAAAGAAAAAATAAGGGAAGTACTTTCAGATATAGTTTTCATGAAGAACATGAACTGCAGTTTGCTGAAGGTGGAGATCACATTCTGTATAAAGTGTAGGTTCTTCCTCATGCTGTCATATGCTCTGTCTTAAGTATCATAATTGAGAAATAGATACTGGACACTTATTCTGAATTTTTTCTTATTCTTTATATTCATGCCTGGAACCACCTGCTGACTTCTCTAGACATACAAGCATGTTTTATGGTTTTATCATGTTTGTTTTACAACTTCAGTGGTATCCATCACCTGCCCAGACAACATGGGTAGTGGTACCCAGTGAGTGCAAGACATGGCTAGTACCACCAGGCCTGTGTCTGGTGGGCTCTTGGCACCTGACTTTGAAGGCTGGGGAAGTGAGCAGGAGGAGAGGTGCCTGGCTGGCCAGGGGCTCCCTTTCTTTTGCCAGGGTTGGCTCCACTCTTGGCTAGTTAAATAGTAAAACTAGGGATATTTCAGATGAACAAAATATACAGCCTACAAAAGAATCAAAACGGTCATTACCATGTAAGTGTTCCTATCTTAAACAGCACATACAGCCATAAGATATTATGTCAAACTGGTTTTTGAAAAGTAATGTTGATTCCAGATTTGGTACCTCAGTTCACCCTGATGAAACATTGACATAAATGTATCCCTGAACACTTTTTGTCGTACTCTTCAAAGTCAGTAGTCTCAGAGAACACTAACATACTTTTGTTGCTCCTTTCCCTTTGAAATCAGGTCAAAGCACAGCGCCATAGTCTGACTTCTGCTCTGTGTCTTTTGTCCTTGGGAAAATTCTTCACATTGAATGGCTACAAAAGTTAAGAAGTAAATGATAAAAGATGAATCATTAAATACATGTGCAACAACACTTTTTTTTCCATTTTTTTTACCTTAAACCCTAACCTTCAATATACATTTTCTATCTTTTCTATCCAGACATTAATGTGTTGCACCTGCATTAGGCCTGGATGCAAATAAAAGAAATTTAGGCATCAGCTTTTACAAGACAGCCAAACAAGGGAGTTTGTACATAAAGTTTTGCTCATGAGGTCTTATCAACAAAAACTACTGGCTTTGCACACCTGGTTCACTTTCAGGTCATAGCTATAGAGAGCTGTTGTTTGCTGTTTAACTAGCACCACAAACATCACAGGAAAGCTGCAGAAATCAATACTTAGAACAACCGTAGTACAACTATATCCTGATTTTTTTTTACATTTACTCTAATCATGGTCATCATGTTCTGGAAAAGTATCAATGCAAATATCACTACCTAATGACTGCTAACATTGATGGGTTGAGAGAACAAGTTGCTTCCTACAAAAAGCAATAAATTATTTCTTAAAAGAAAATGGAAATAAAAAGAGAGTGAAAGATTCAAAATAGGGGGGAGAGAGGGGCAGCTATTTAGATATTTTGTCTTTCACTGTATAGATCTTTTTCTGCATCACTAGCATGACAGTGGTATCAATTACCACTTTTTTAATATCTTCAAATGTTTCATCTTTTTCCCATTTACTAATTAAGCTTAGTTATTCACAGCAGAGAACAAGAGACAGAGGGAGAGACATTTATTTTCCAATGAAAATTAGCCATTCCTTTATTTGGTATCAGTCTTCAGCCCTTGATCATCTACTGGAAAACATAGAATCAGTCAGCCATAAGGAATAATATCCCAAATTTTCAAGCAAAACATACTTTATTCAATGAGAACTTTACTTAGAAAAGGTTTCAAATATTCAAATTTGGCCCCATGATTGTATGGGGGATATCTTGTAATTAGGTTTTATTAAAGTTTTGCTAAACAGACTGTACATGTAAACATCAGACTGTAAATGTAAACATAATTTCTTTTTTCTACTGTAGTTATCATGCTTTAGTATAATCTTAATATACTTTGATGTTATACAATGAGGTTTAATCCATGAAGTAAAGGATAAACTACTGGAATATAAGAAATCTGCAAAATATGGGAAGATGAAATGACTGCTTGAAGTCGTAACACTTGCTAAACAAAAAGTCTGTGTGGCTGAGCTACGGAGGACTAATTCAATTTATCTGTCAGTGAGATTGCTTCCTGTCAGCTACCTATGGCAAATGAACAAATAAATCTATATATAAATAAACAGTAAAGTAACTACTATTTTTATCTTGTTCTCTAAATGCAGATGAATGAAAACTGACCCAGAAGGGAAGGTTTAGAGTTCACTGTGGCAAATATAGCAGTCATGTAAATAGCATTGGTCGCTGTTCAAAACGGCATTTAAATAGTGCAACTTATGTTAATCTGTCAATAAGTGTAAACTGGAAAAGTAAATTGTGTCCCATTACTTCAGCTTATGGCAGAGATAAGTTACAGCCCTGACATAACCTATAATATCTTCCAGTGAAATTAGTAACAGTTATTCCTGCTTCATTCAAAGATAAAATTGGTCTACAGGAAAGATCAGAAAGCCATGCCAGCAGTGGCTGTGCTCATGTTTGCTGCTCCTATCCATCAACACAGATGGAGACTATACATTGGTTCATAGGATAGTTTAGTTTTTCTTCTAAACCGAAGAGAAATTCCAGCAAATCCTGAAATCCTGACATTTAGATCTGAACTTACTCCTGCCTTTATGGCCCATAGCACCCAAATTTGTGCTTCACTAAAAAGAAATGGTCTCTGGAAGTGAGGTCTCCACAGCAACATCAAACAACAATAATTAGAGCACAAAGTTAATTCTCCCTAGCATCAGAGGAAATGCTTGTTGCAGAGTTGAGTGTGTGATATAAACAGATTTTCTTTCTCTGCTGGAATAAAAAATTATCTATTTTATTTCTTTGCAATCCTTTCAGCAATGAGACTTATTTATTCAAATTATTAGCCCAAATCTCTTATGTGGGAGTTTACTCAAAGTGTTCACAGTTAGAGCTGATCAAATAATAGTAAATACATTTGAATAATGTATTTGTTAAGTAGCAAATGAAATGACCAAACTTAGTTATTTGGTACTAACTGAATTAAAAACCATATTCAGAAATAATTTATTCAAGAGAAAATATTTTTCAACTCCTTTTTTTCACAACAAATATTTTATTAATTTATGTATATTAAAATGAAAAACTTCTTCCTTGCTTCAGAGATGTGTTTTATTGGTTTATTTATACTACTTCAACAGTGTTTTTGTAATAGTTAAGATGAGACTAAGTAAAAAAAGTAGACAAAATGTTACAGGAATAGAGTTTTTTTGTTGTACTTTTTGGAACAGAAGTGATATAATTTAAAATACAGCAATCCGAGAGTACTGTCAAGCTACTCTGGCAATTCCTTCCTGACACTTCAGAGCAAGATTCTCTCCCATGTCTTTCTGGTACCAGCACATACCTAACAGGCTCCAAGGCTCTTAATGAAAAAAATTCAGGGAAGGAATTCTAAATTTTCTTCGTAAAAGTACCATCATGAATACCTACAAAACATGTTTTTGTTTCAAGAGCAATTGTATTTTAGTTGAGAATCTGATAAACCAAAAACATTTCCAGCCCTGTAATAAAACTAATGCTCAGACGTTATTTCAGAGATTAGATTCCACAGAAATCCTTAGATTTGACAACTCATAAAATTTAGGTCTGAATCTACACTTTGCAACTCAAGACCTTTAAACACTAAAACCATTCCCAAACACTTGATAACCCAAGAAACCATCTTGCTTATGAGAACTTAGGTACAGCCAACATTAGCCTGTTCATTAACACCACAACACCACTGTAATGAAGTTGGCACTTAAATTTGGCCTTTAGTTAGAATTAGAGAATTGTAGAACCATAGAATAGTTCAGGGGACCTTTATTAGTCATCTAGTCCATCTCCCCCCTGCAATAAGCAGGACATTTTCAACTAGATCAGGTTGCTCAGCGTCCCACTCAACCTGACCTTGAATGCTTCCAGGGCTGGGGCACCCACCACCTCTCTGGGCAACCTGTGCCAGTTTTTCACCACTCTCACTGTAAAAAAATTCTTCCTTATATATAATGTAAACCTACTCTCTTTTACTTTAAAACCATCACCCCCTGTTGTGTTGCAACAGACGCTGCTAAAAAGATTTTCCCCATTTCTCTCATAGGCCCCATTTAAGTACTGAAAGGCTGCAATAAAGTCTCCCCAGAGCTTTCTCTTCTCCAGGCTGAACAACCCCAACTCTCTCAGTCGTCCTTCATAGGAGAGGTGTTCCAGCCCTCTGATCGTGTTTGTGGCCCTTCTGTGGAATTATTCCAACAGGTCTCACCAGAGTGGAATAGAACAGCAGAATCATTTGCCTCGACCTGATGGCCACACTGTTGCTGAAGGCCAGGATAAGTTGGCCTTCTGGGCTGCACACGTACATTGTCAGCTCATGTGCAGCTTTTCATCCTCCAGTACCCTCAAGTCCTTCTCCACAGGGCTTCTCTCAATCCTTTCACCCCCCACCCCCCTGTATTGATAATGAGGATTGCCCCAACTCAAGTGCTGGACATTGCACTTGGCCTTATAGAACCTTATAAGATTCACCCAGGTCCACTTCTCAAGTTTCTTTAGGTCCCCCTGGGTGGCATCCTATCCCTCAGGCATGTCAACTGCTCCACTCAGCTTGGTATCGTATGCAAACTTGCTGAGGGTGCCCTCAATCCCACTGTCTCTGTCATTGACGAAGATATTATCAGGACCTGACACAATATGCTTCATCACCACCCACATGGAAGAGCACTAACTGGAAATATTCTGAGGGCTGTACCAAGCTAGGAAGTTTCCTAGTGATGTTTCCTGGTTTCTCAGTTGCAAACTTTCAAAAAACATCACCTGTTTCTTTAAGTGTGTTACCAAAACAATTAAATTTGAAGCATCTCAGAAGACCTACTGCTGGACTTCTTTTCCTGAAGAGCATCCGCTCTCTGAAAAGAAAGCATTCAGTTGTCTACAAATGAAGCATCATATTATCTTTCAGAGAGGCTTTTTGCCGGCAGTATTTAGAACAAGTAGATCAACACATGCTCTAATTATATGTAGCGTAACAACCTTATTTAAAATGTAAATGGTTATAGTTATTCTTTAATGTCACTTGTAATAAATCTACACTGCATTAATTCCCCAAGTAAGGGTGCATAATATTTAGTTCACAAATTTAAAAAAAAAAGTCTTTTAAAAATGTTTACTGTTTACAAATAACGGCAAATACAGGTTCAGAGCAAAGTTACAAAACAGAACGGATTTTTTTTAGATAGAAAGTTGTATTTTTATTTTGGTAATTTCAAAATTTCTTGGAAATGTTTTACTTGTCTTCCCTCTTTTAAAGAAATCACTTCAAAGGCCTAAGACCAGACAGACATCATCGTGTCACAGAACCTCTTCTCTCTCTATGCATTTAGCATGTGACAATTTCAGTGAATTCAATACACATAAAATTTAATTACAAAGTAGAACACAATGTTCTACTCTCCAGATACTTGTAGGAGGGATGCATAGCATTAAATATCTCTTAAGGCAAAACCTCCCTAAATGAGGAGAGCTAGAATATTTTGGTTGCTTCCTCAAAATCTTCAGAAAGACATCATCACCAAGAAACAAAAGCTTTTCTTATTATTAAAATGTGCCCTGTTCTCATTTTTTTTGGGGGGGAGAGCACTTTTCATTTCTTTAAGCTTTCCAAAACAGGTATTTTGTTACAATGAACTGTGCTTATTATATTCCTTGTATGGGAAGGATTCGCAAATTGTCTATGAGATGGCTGGTTCCCTTAAGAACCTCAGTGCATTTTTTTCTGGCATCAAATTCTACCCCATCATTGGTGAAATCTAAACAAATGTATCTTACTGATTACCAATAGGCTCCTTTCTTCAAGGATTTAATTGCCAATATTAAACCACCCTTCATTTTACAGAGCCCATGGGACTCAGTTTCACAACACCCTTCAAATTTAAAATGCAATCCAAGCAGTTCCAAGTTTTATCTCAGCCCCAACTGTAACCCATCAATATGGGTCATCCATGTAACCCATCAAGATGCTTTTTCCTGAAAATGTGAACAAACATATTAGGAAAGTGAGTTGAGCTGGTGATCATACAATCCTGTTGATGACTTCCTACCCCAGCGCCCTACCCAACATGAGACCTTCTCTTTCTCATGCAGTTAGTAAAAAAACACAGTATCTCACAAGAAAGTAGGCAGATGAAATAAATACTTGAAATTTCATTTGGATTTGATCAGAATTACAGTTTTATAAAGTACCTTTTTAACACCTGAAGAGTAAGTCTCCTATCACTTGTTGGGCATAGCTGGCACCTACATGCATATCAGGTTTAGGTGTGAAACATCTTACTATCAAGGGTAGTATTGGCTAGAATGAGACAACCACTATACAAATGAGTGTGTTAGGAAATAAAAACTACACATACAAAAACATGAGAACAATCATATTGTCCCTCTTCATTTTGCCTTTTTTAATTTTAGTTCTAGGCTTGTAGCAACACATAAAGAATAGGCAAACTGCATCCATACTTAACAAAAAAAAAACACAACAAAAACCCATACTAACAACAACAACAAACAAATGAAACCAAACCAACCAACCAAACAAACAAACAAAAATGTCTCCCCACTGTTTATCCCACTTACAGCAATCTACCAAAAGAACCAGGGGCACTTGCTCTCCTTCCCCATTAGAGAGAGGACAATGACTGGTGCAGAAAGAATGACACACATTCACGGTCACACCAGCTGCACATCCATTACTCTTCCAAATGCCATCCCTCCAACACTTTGAGGATACATCTATCACCACAACACAATCTTTATTTATTATTATATTTGCCTATGTTTTTATATTTAATCTGGTTTGTTTAACACTTCCTCCCCATTGTTTTCTCATTCTTATGCATATATTCAAGTTTGCAGTTCAGTCAGTCTGAAAGCAAACAACACAGGAAATATAATATTTCAGATACTCCACATAATCTTGAACATACTCAGGTTGAGCCTCAGCCAGAACATAACAGATATTTTTCACAAAAGGAAGTTTGGAAGACTAGTCACAGTTGTTTCATAGTTTATTTTTTAGTTCCAATTGCGCTCATTCCTGAAAGTTTACAGCTTCCTGAAATGAATGCTGTCCCTCAATTTCTGGGAAGGAAAGCAGGATAGCTCAAGATAAAATGGTGTCACAGATGTCTCAGTCCAGCATTTCACTCAAAATAAAATGAAGAGCCCTTCTCAGACTCAAGGAGAGGTACAGTTTGCACGCTCATTCATAGAAGGTGCTTGTGTTCTTATTTTGCACATCCAAAACCAAGAAGACCCTTAGCTCCAAAAGTGAGAAAGATCTGAGAGAACCGACATTTCCTTGGTGAATTTGCTGAGGCCAGAAAGAGATGACAGGAATGTTTTGTAGAAAAGAAGAGAAAACAAGGCAGTCCATTTCATTTTAAAAGGCTTCTTCCTGACACTATTCTGCCTGAAATGCTAGAAGGTCTTTGTAATACTAGCTGGAACTGCTGTGAGGTAATTATGTGTAGTTACATAGAGCAGCCTAATGCTAGCCCAGCAAATTGTCTAAAAGAAGGGAACATATTCCTTGTTAAATGTTTTGTCATGATGACCATGCCCTTTATTTATCTCTAACACAACATGCTTATTCTGCCCCATCTACTGTTTCCACCCTGCAAATTTATGAGGCTCTATTAATCTTCTGCCCTGCTGACTCTCTCTGTTGCAAAGTGTCAGCAGACTTTTGTACCTTGCTAATGTACAAAGTGCTTCTTATGAGTAATATCAGCATTTTGCCTTTTAATTGCACATATAATTTTTAGGTCTTACAGCTAATAAGGGAATTGAGACCACAGTTCATCATTGTCTCGAATGGTACTCCAGGGGTGCAGGGACTGTAGAAGCTCAGAGAAGAATATACTTGTCTTCATTCCAAGCAATAGTTTCTCTCATTATAGCAGCCCCATTCACACCAGTACAGTTACAGGTCTGCCAGCATTTCCATTACAAACCCAGCTTTGGGGGGTTTCAAAACTGTTGTAAAAATTTATAAAATGTAACATACATTCTTTTGTCTTTCTTTTTTTTTTTTTTTTTCCCCATTACTATTATGCATTATTTTTTCTGTTGTATTATTATTATTACAACTTTCTATAGAAGTCAATTTTACAATTCTAAAGACCTCATTACTTGCAGGGGAGCAAGTATTGCTATGCAGTCTAGCTGAAAACTGATACTCCTCATATTTGAACTAGGTTGTGAGTTTGTTCAATACTTGTTCCATCTTTTCCATCCAAAACCAAATTTAAAAAGCAATAGCATGGTGCTAATTGGAACACTGCACGGTAATTTTATATTAACAGCCTTTAACAAGAAGTTTTTCTCTCATCTTGAAATCCATATTACTGAGAAATATTTCTATTGTTCAATCAGTTAGAGGGAAAAATATAAATTTGCTTTCCTTTTTTCTATGATAGTCAATTAGTGTGAAGATATCATGTATCATAGGCTGGAGGGTTTGAAGAACATGTGCCAAATTGTGCAATTAAATGCTTCTCTCATAAGTATGCAAAGCAATAAAAAGTAAAGAGATTGACTACTGGAATATCATGCCACAGGAGCTTCTTGTAAGCAAATGACAGGCTAGTCTTAACTCTCAGGCATTAATTTATTGTGGAAAAGTCCACATAAGAATCAGAGGTCTGGTATATTTTTCAGGTTCTGCTAGGAATGGTGCAAATCAAGGAACCACTTTGAGTTCTTGGTCATAATGCAGGTGGTGTGGGGAATAAAAAGGGACTGTCATTCCAAAGACACTTTTATATCAGAAGATGAGATGTTCCTCTGTGGCCTCAGAAGGTTCATGATATCCAGAGCAGTTGCTTATTATAATTTCCCCTGCTTCTGGACACCCATGATGTTTGGGTGAGATAACACTTCAGCATGTCTCATGTCTTCCCTCTGGTTTCCTCACTTTCCCCCACAGTTTGCCAGCATCTGCATCATATTGGATATTCATCTGAACGTTTTTAACATTTGGTTGTTATATCATCTCCAGTTCCAGTATTGTTGTAATAAAGTGATGTATTATTCATGCAATCCAGAGCTCAATTTTCAAACTTGTGGACTTCATACTTTATTAGCATTATAAATATTGATTTCAAGGCACCCACAAGCATTTTTAGTCCTTCACTGAAAAAACAAAAAAGACATATCTGCACACTGTGGAGCATAAAATCGAAGGCTCTATACCCATGACACAATGGGATGCCAATCTAGAGAGCCCAAATAGATGTCCAGGCACACGATAAGCACTTGTGAGCATGTTGAGCGCAGATATGTGCCAGGGCCCACAAGCTGTGTAGCCACATCTCCACACATTTTGGGGCTTAGGCAAATCAACAGAGACCTTCTTAATGAGTTTGGACACTTCACTGTATTGATACATTTACATTGCTTACTCTGGGGTCAACTCACTGAACAGTGGCAGCATGCTGACAGGTAGCATTGATCAAAAAGTCAGATTATAATAATGCCAAAAAAAAAAAAGAGAGGAAGGAAGACCATAGTTTACATAATCCTGGCACTAATTTTGAGTATTCAAGTGGTTTTGTTCTCTTACGAAAGCCCATCCTTTTCTGCTTATCCATGGGACAAAGATTAGGAGATGAACAGTAAAACCTGCATAGGTGTGTGTACGGCATGGAATACCTCGTTGGTCAGTTTAGGCTCACCTGTCCTGCATACTCCGCCTTGTAGGCGCAGGCTTTTACTTTCTGTACCCCTGATGTGACACGCAAGATTTAGCAGTGACCTTGGTCTGCACAGGTGCAACTATAAGCAAGAGCCTTTCTGCATATCAATCCTTGGTAGAAACTCTAAACATGGAGAGTTAGCACTGCTAGAAACAGACACTGACTGCAAAAATCTGCCATTAACTTCAGAAACTGCAGTCAGTTAGAAGAGACTGAGCTGAAAAACAAAATCATTGAACCAAATTAGTTCTGTTCTAACTCAAAGCAGGACATTACTGAACAGAGCTGTATTGTTACCACTGTTACCATATCTCTGAGAAAGAGACCCAACTATACTCTCTCCAGCCAAGTTTCTCATCTGAGTTAAGAATGATGTTGCCACTATATATCAATGACTTCAGTAGCATCCAGAAAACCACTACAGAACAGTCTTAAGGGAAGTATTTGAGTGTGCATTTATATGTATAAATAGACATGTGTGCTTACACATGTATATGTTTGTGTGTACATATGTATTTATAAAAAGGATAAAGAATAAATGCTTTTTAAAAGATCCACGTATTAGAGGTGAGCAAGGTTGCCTATACAGGCTCTCAGCATTACAGCAAGCCCACAACCCTTTCTCCAGCATTCGCATCTCCTGAACTGCATGATAGAATTACAGGCCTTACATTTTCCATCATACCCTACCTATGTTACTTACTTTAAAACAGTACTGTAACAATTTCTAGTAACATAGCTACTACTGATAGCAGGAATAAACCAAGAAATTTGCATTTAATAGGTTTTGATAAAAAATAGGATACAGTAGAGGCTTCAAAAAAAGCTTTTAGGCAAAAAGTAGTTGTCATAAAGATGCAGCTAATCGTTCACAGTATAAAATGCTAATGAAATATAGACATTTCCATTAGCTTTTCTAAAAAGGTTACCCAAACATTGAAAACTGTATTTTCTTTCTTTTAAATTACCTTTATAATCTCCCTTCTTATTATTTTATTGTTAAACAGTTGGAAATATTTTTTTATTACCTGTCACAAAAAATGCCCTTCTTCCATTTTTCCTTTGTATGCGCCACTACTGTGTTTCCCCTCACTGAAGAGTGAGATTCCAAATGAAAGGATTAACCTTAACTTACCTGTATGGTTAAAAATAAAATTCCTTCTAAACTTCTGAGGCTTATATTCCTTGAAATGTTTATGAGGAAAAAAATTTCTCTCATACACTGTCTGCATGAACTTGACTTCTTTATTTCTTTTTCTGGTTCCTCTTTTTAAACTGGAAGTACTGCACACAGCAGATTATCAAATGCACTTAAGACAAAGCTAGACTACATTAATTAGTGTTGTATGTGCACTTGAAGTGGGTAATATAGTTCATCCTCTGGCACTCAGCTCATTAATTTCAAAATGTATGTTACTAAACCTCTTATCTTGGTTTTATCTAATTAAATTATTAAGATGAAACTTAATAAAATCAGAGGTTTTTAAATGTCATTCAAAGCACAGCTACAATTAAGAGATCAAATATTCATAGTTTTAGAAGACTCAACCCAGGAAGACCACTTTTTGCGTATGATCAATTTTGTGCTGATTTTTTTTCTAAACTCAACTGTCTTTATTTCAATAATGTTATGATTTGCAAAGATAGACAGGAAATTATTACGTATCACTCTGAACAGACAGGTTAATTAAGGTTCAGTCTGGTATTGATATTTACATATTATAAACTTTTAAATAGTATAGGTTAACAATGGCCTTGGAGATAAAAAGGTGCTGTGGGCTGCTATTGTCCTCTAAATACTGTAGTTTCACTGAGTGGGATGAAGTTACTGTCAGAGTGATCTGGATGGCTGAACACAAGCATCTGGTGTCTTTCAGACACCCTGATGTATCCACAATATTTGGTGGCAGACATGACATAAGCAATACCTATGCCCTTCTGTGGTAGCTGGAGGCAAGGCCAGATAACCAAAAATATTTAAATTCTTACCCATCTTAACTAGACTGTGCTTTTCCCAGGAAAGGCACAATGGTAGAAAGCTTGGGAAAGACAAGTCCCAGAGACACATTATCATTATTTTGTCACTTGTTAGTCAGAAGGTATGGGTACTCCAAACATGACCTACTCTAACCTGGCTCACTCTGACTAACTGGACTGGAGAAACGTACACACAGAAGACAGAGAGAGTCAGTCACAGCTTGTGCTACCTGTATCACAATAATTACAGTTCTTTTACAATATTGACAACTACAGTCTGCTTGATCTGATTCTCTGACTGATCCCTGGAACAGTGGCATAATAGTCTGTAGAGCTAAGTTGGGTATCCATGACAAGTGGCCTCACCTACAAAGACCAGTTAGAATTAATTGTAAGCCATGTTATATAGGTACATTCCAGTTTGTTAGCACAAATATTTTAAAGAAAAAAGGCTCCACAGAAAGTAAGTTTGAGGCAACTGTACAAAAGAAGTAGCAACAATGAGCACATGCATATCACAAGAGGAGGGTGTCGCTTCACTGACTGGTTGTATTTTGATCTGAATTCTGTACACAGACAGTTCACAGCATAGGAGTTGTGCCACAACTATCTAATGTTCTTCAGATGCTGTGTACTGAGAATCTGAGGAATGTCTATTCTTAGGGATGCACAGTCAAACACTCCCAAATCCAGGAAGTGTTAAGGTTTGATATGGGCAACAACATAACTGTTATTAGTCCAAAGCAATCCTCCTCAGGTAAGCTTAGATAGAGGGTGATGGTACATGCATGGTTTGCTAGGGTTTTATAAGTGGTTTCTAACAAAAGAGGAATAGGATGGTGATAGCACTGTCTGTACTCAAAGGGATTATCTCAGACCAACATTTTTTCCTCATATTCAGAAGTTTTTTTCCTTCCACTGCAACCCTTGCAAATATTTCAACCCACAGGCTTACCTCCTTTCCACCTCCAGGACCTAAAGCTTCTGTGTCCATACTCAGCCTCCACTTTTCAGACTTACCATCCCAGCCCTGTTCTCCTTGATGCAACTTGTGCAGATGGATGCTGCTATGTAGTCTCTTCTTTCCTCTCCTGCTCTTAAATCACTAAGATAAATTGAGCCTTCTGTGATTTGAATTCATATCTACACTGAAGTGTCTTCAGTGTTCACCATGCTCAGTAGTGAATATGTTGCCTCTCACAGGGTGAGGCACAAAACTGCATATGTCCCAAGCTCAACATAAAGCTGTGTCAAAATGCTTGTCAGGCCAAGGCCCAGGTATGGAATGTATGCAATGAGCTTTGTACATCTGATGGTAAAAGTCTTAATGTCTGATGGACTAGCATCTCAAATGCAGCCTGGATGGATGCTGCATTCATACCTGTGGAATAAGTGTGTAGTATCTCTGTAACTTTAATTTGGGCTAAGAGGAGATTCAGTCACTTTTCTGCTTTCTCTTGAACTTTCAAAATCTCCTTCAGTATGTTGCCTTAACAGAAATAATTGAATTTAATTTTGACTGGTGCAGGAATCAGACACCTATATATGGCTGTAAATATTGCCTACATTGTATATGGAAGAGCTGGTGAAGCAAACAAGCTGAAGGACATGGCATCTGGGGTGGTTCATGTGGATACAGCAGGTTCCAGTCATGAGAAACTTCATGTCATGAGGTCAAGAGCCAGGAGGTTAGATACTTGGCAGCCTCTAGACTATTTAAGAAGCAGCATTTCCAAGTTCTTACTAAATTTCTTTCCACAGAGTTATCCTCAAATTAAAAGAGAAAAAAGCACATTGGCCACATACTAAACCACTCTGTTGGTTCAGGATTGGAACAAAGGTATTAACTCAGTCAAACTGAAATAGGTATGGATGCTCTCACAGGAATGACAATTACTATTTCTCAGCAAAAACACTAAACAGTGTTGTATGAATTAAAAATAAATAAATAACTAAATAAAAATTTCTTTGAGGCAACCAAGATGTCTGTCCTGCTGTGTCTACTTTTATCATCTGAGGATGCTTAGGTAAACATCTGCAATCTTCATAAGGACACACCAGCTCAGTGAGTAAGGTTGGTATGCTGTAAAAGACTCATTTGCTATATTCATTTCAGATTGTACCTACAGAGGATTTATAGAAACAATACCTAGGTGGCACTGAGGAAGCTATCAGTGCTATTTACAGACAATTTAAAGGAATAAACCTGCAGTTACGCCTGTGTTTGCTTTCCCTTGTGGTCTCCCTGCAACGCTTTCTAATCCTATTGTGACTTGATTGTTTCACAGCAAAGTGCTCCACAGAGGCCAGTAATTGGCACACAGGTTCAAATTAGATTGCTGTGTGTTTAGGAAAGCAGGGGTCATTTCCCATCAGCACCACTCATTAAGAAGCAGAGTGCTAAGTTTTCTATTACAGAAAATACTCGTATGTAAGTGTGTGCATGCTTAGGAGGAGGACTTTATGTATAACCTAGAGCAGAATGAGTCTATGATCAACAATATGCAAAACAACTTTGCTAAAGGAATATATTAACTATATATTCAATAACAGTTTTCTTAATTCTGCATCTGTTTGACCGTTCTGCACAAATTCCCTTTCACCATGTAAATATGAAATCAAACATGTGGGTGAATTCAGAAGTTGTCTTGGAGGCAGTTGAAAAGTTGGCCTTGTGTGCCCCTGGCTCTTGTGAATTTTAATCAGTCTCTCAGTGTTAATTGCACATCAGCCAAGTTTCAGTTCTGGTATACTCAAGGTCCCAGTCAGCTCCTGCACATTTGCTGTGGGGAGGAGAGAAGCCAGGGCTCCTAAATAAGGCAGTTGGGCCTCAAATTAACTGAAGGAAGAGAGATGACATCAGTATGCACCAGAAAGGGGAGTGAAGGAAAGGTAGAATTAAGAAAAAAAGAAAGAAGAAAACCTTCCAAGAGGAGCAAACACTCTGTGCCACAAGTGTAATTATTCCTGATGACAAACAACTAACCATTTGATAACGTTAAAACAGAGGAGAGGTATTTGGGTAATTCTTGCCTCACCTGAGATACCCTGGGCATCTGACTTTCCTCACACTTGAGTAGTGTCCTTTCCTCTAGGATGACTAAGGGATGCTTCTATGTCGTGCCTGTGGCTCCTTCAGAACCAGAAAAAAAAGGCACTGCAGCACTCCCAGCTCCAGGGAAATCTCACTGGCTGGGCTTGCTTCAACCTTTTTTAGCTCACTCAGTGTCATTACTGTGGTATAGCCCCTATTTTGCATAATAGCCTAGCGGTTAGAGGTCTCCTGCCAGAAAGAGGACACCCAGGGTGTAGCTTGAGGCAGCTGCAATCCTATACCATCTTGCTGCAGAGGAGTCCCGTGGGCAGAGAGTGCAGGCATATTTCTAGGGAGAGTATTTTCTGCTCCTTAATGAACCATGAGGAGGGGGGAGGGAAGGTCACTGCATGGAAATGGCACGAGGTCAGATGGAAAGTGAACGGATGAGAAGGCAGCACTCTGGCTCAGTGGCAGCATGTTCACCTGAGACAGAGAGGATTCAAAATGTTGGTCCGTGCCCTGCGGAGTCAGTATGTATTTCACATGATGCCTTGCAATTAACCCCTGGAGGACTCCCCATCCCACCTGGTCACTTCATTTCATGAATCTGTTTCAAGTTTCAAGCCCTAGTTTCACAGAAGTGTCATGCGGGAGGCAGATGGGGTCTGAGATGAGTGCCTTTTCACTATTGCCTGCTCCATCTCTAGTGGACCTTTATCTAGTGGATCCACATCTAGCAGATCCACATCAGCCTCTTCCTGAACTCTTCATCCACTCACGGAGTGCAGAGCTCATATGTTGAGGTCAGTCTTTCAAATTCTGCTCCTAGGGCACATTCAGAGGTTGACCCAGTTCTAAAAATTACTTTGTTCTTCCCCTCATGTGGCTACTAATTAATATGTTTCTTGCACTCTTCCTAAAGTCCCGAAGGACCTCACAAGAAAGGCCTGAATGGGCCAACCCAGGGCCACATTCTGTAGCTTGTGGACATTACATTTTTTAACTCTATAGGGTCAAAAAATGCATGCCAAAGAGAGATTATAAGGACAAAGTGTAAAAACATACAGGGTTCTTTCCCTAGTCCTCTCCCAGTACCCAACTGCTTCCAGCTTGTGGGACTTCCTGAAATCATCTGAGATTCTATATCTCTAGTAAACATCAGTTTATTTATTTTTCAAGGTACTTGTCCAATGTCCTTTGAACCTTTGCAAGCTCCCTTCTCTCCAGGGGAAACTCTTACTCTGCTGAAAACAAAATATAATGAGATCTTTAAGTAAACTAACTCATGATTTCTTTTCCCTTTTCTGTCACCAGTGAGCTGTATTTTTCACAAATAAGAATGAAAGAAAAACTGCTGTGTATGTGAAATGCAGATAGCAGTCTTCATTTTATCTGCTCCCTCTGACGTGAGTGTTAAAGGTACACTATAATGATGTAACCTGTCATGGAGAGAAATATCAATTCAAGGATGATGATATAAAACCAGCAAAAAAAAAGATATCTATCTGTGGAGTTTTGCTGTAAATGGAGTGAAATTTCAGTCAGTGCTGGCATTTCTACTCTCCCACCCCTGGTTGCCATCAGCTGGTATTGTGCATTATGGGGTTTTATCTGCATTATGTTTTATATCCAGCATGGCAAGTCACAGCTTTGCAGAGATTCCTCATCTTTAGACTGGGACTGCATTCCTCTGTCTTTTCATCGTACGCCTGTTGAAATGTTGTAAAATCCACAGTCATCTCTGGATTGAAAATGTGTTAGCATGTGAAGTATTAAACAGGAATACAGTTGTTACTTCAATTCTGCTGAGATTTGCCTTCGTCTCCCTAGGATTTTACCACATATTCAGTAGCATGCTGAGAATACATCTTTTTTTCCTGGTATGGCAACAGAAACACTGCTGCTCTCTGAGATCTCATTCATTGTAGTTGGACTCTCACAACTATAAACATGTGGGAAAAAAAAAAACCTGCTTGCCTGCTTTTTTGCTACAGAGGACAAACTGTGAGAAACCAGCATGATATATTCAAAAATATATATTTCCATGTACAGTGACACCAGTATGAAAGACACAGATGCACTTCCAAGAAAATAGGGGGGAAAAGGAGAGCATGAAGAAGTGAACAACATTTACATTTGAAAAGCTAGAGAAAAAAAATTGCTTTTGTAAGATTTTGTTTTATGACTTCGATATCATAAGAACCGGAGAACTGCAGTATCAGCTTGATCAAAGTCCCAGTTAGCCCAGTATCTTAACTCCAAAAATGGCCAGTAGTAGTTCTCTAAGAGTGTACGATCATGACACAACAAAAACAACAGCTGATAAAACTTCTCCAGAACAGTGTCTTAGTCACCAATGATTTCCTGACTGGAGGTGTATTTGATGATCCTGGACAGACTGTTCTTCCACTCTTTTATCAATTCTTTTTTACACCAATAATATTTTGAGAATATACAACATTCTCTGACAATTTCTACAGTTAATAAGCACCTTTTTTTCTCTATTTTGAACCTACTATTTGATAGCCTTGTTTATGCTTCCTAGTTCTTCTGTTAGAGATGATATATTTGTCTTCCCCATGCCACTATGATTTTATACCTTTAAGATGATCTGTTTTCTAGGCCAAATAATTTCCAGTTTAAATAATCTTATCTTCTACTGGTACTAGTAGTACCAGAAATCCACCTCCCCTCCTCCCAAATACACCAGTTTATATTTAACTTTGTTTTAATATTTCATATGGATTATTAATAAAGGAAAACTTTTCATTTTTACCAAAATTTGTAATGACTAAAGAAAGTTGATTTACTGACTAGCTCCAACTCCATCCTACCCTTTGGGCTCTTGGAGTCAGTCAGACACCTTCTTTGGTGGGGCTGGAAATGGCCACTTGGGCCAAGCACAGGCCCCTCACCTGAATGTCAGTCCCATACCAGCACTCAGACAGGCATGTGGAGCCTTAGCCACCAACCAACAGAGAAACCACAAGCATCATCACCATGATGATGCTAAGTGTTGTGCTCAGACCCCAAACTGCAGAGTGTGTAAAAAGGACGTTTGCAATAAACATGTAGATGTGTTGTATTCTGGTGAGAAACTGAGGGAAGGCTGGTTTGTTCCTCCCTCACAGGTTCTCAGGATGCAGGTCCCTGTTATTGAGAGTTCCCAGCAGCCATGTCCTTCATCGTTTATGGACTGTTAAAATCACTCAGTCACTTTGGAAAGACTGCCTTGATCTGGCAAGATTTTGCTGCATGCTGGAGATAAATGATGTGATGTTTTTCCCAGTGAGCTTCTGTATTCTGAGCTGCAGTTGTACATTGGTGCATCTGGCAAATAGAAACCTTCTGCTTCACTTATGTCTCGTATCACAAGCCTGATGGACTGACCCCTGACTGAGAGTTTAGATCTTTCCAGATGGAGCAAAATTAACAAAAACCTTTTAGGAAAGATGCGCTTTCATTGACTGAACAGTACGACAAGCTAGAATGAAACAACTTTGTACATACTAACCTACCCAACCTATTTCCTACTAAACATTTCTGTCTGATTAGCTTTACTGAGATGACCACAATCAGCAAAGCAGCCACTAGTTGCACAGGTCAGAGAATTTAGCTTAAAGTACAAGCCCTGCTGAAGTAATTGCATTTCCTCATAGGCTTACACATATGTGTTATGTTCAGAGTGACAGGGAGACTATAATAAAACTCCAGTGATGTGTATTGCCCAGAAGTAACATAACTTTTCCACGGTTCAAAATGTGGTCTAAATTTTGTTGGTCCCCTGTTATCTGTCAAGATTTTTTTTTTATCATATGCACTGTTTCTAATGTATCCCCTCTCTTTTTAATTTATTATAGAACATCCGTGAAATCAAAATCATTCAAAAATCCATTCAAAGAGTTAAATACAATAATTTAATTATTACAAAGGACAGTATGTAAATATCATGCCAGTCCAACTTATGTTAAATGACAGGTCAAAGAAAGTTCATTGCTAATAATGCAAATCGCAAATCAGTGTCTTAGGAACAGCATATATGAAATAATGTCTGAAACATCAATAACAGGATTTTTTCCCTTATAATTATTATTAGCTTGGTAATAGTCGTTAGTGACCTATCTCCTTCTACTGATTTAGTAAAGTGCACCTAATAACAAGCAGAGGTCAAACGTACAAATCAAATGACACTGCATTCCCTAGATACATAGTGCATTTTCTAATGATGTAATAAATACCTTGCAGTGTTTTTGTCTCACCCACTAAAATTAAGCCTATTAGCATAAAATATACCAATTGAAAACGTTCTAAATCTTGTCTGGAATATAAACCAAATCTCAATACACAGAGCTAAAATGACAAACTACCTCTTATGTTAGAGAGGCTAAATCTCCAAAGTAGCTTTTATTTCAGTTCTCAGTTTAAAAAAAAAAAAAAAAAAAAAAGCCTTCAGAAATGGCATATATTTATTATATAAATAACAAGAAAGAGAATAGCAGCATCACATAACTGCTTTTTTTTCTGCAAGGAATTAATTCTGCCTTCAACACAAATACCTTTTTCCTTTTTTAAGAGTCCGACTTTTTTCATGAGAAGGAGAAAGTATTGTCAGGTAATTTTAGACTTTATATGGATATTTTAGCACAGAAGAGACAACCTTGTCTTAGACAAAGAGAGCTGGTTCACTGTCCAGGGTAAAAAAATAATATATCCATCTCTGTATTAAGAGTATCCACAAAATAAGTATCCATAAAATCAGCTAGTCCCTTACTTAACTGTACTGGAACCCACGCAAGACATTGAGTTTAAAACTGTGGTATTATTATTCTTTGATGTCTATAGCTTAGCAGCACAAAGCTGGTCTCCAAGCACTTACTCTATAAAGAAACACAAATGTTTGGCCTTTGGGCTGTAAATATTGTGTCACCATTGATTTTTAACATATAAAGTGTATTTTCCTGAATGTCAAGTATTCTCAAAGTGCAGAGAGTCCCATGAGCATGGAATGTCAGGAATTAAAGACAGTTTAAAAGTAGGAGCTACAAGCAAGGAAAGAAGGAAGTAATAGCAAGGAAAAAAAAAAAAAAACAACAAAAAAAACCCTAATATGAACCTAGCCAAGTATTATATTACCATTTATCTCTCAGACAAAAATGTCACCTGGCAAGAATAATGTCCTATCATTAGTAAAGAGAAAACGGAATTGTGGTACTATCAATAACCCTTTTCTTGCTACATAACAGTTTCCTTAAGGATTTGTGTATCCTATACACTAGAGGAGAATTTCTTCCCAACTAAATAATAGGATTGATTTGGGGATCAGACATGATGCTGGTTCACAGGCAGTGAAAGTGTCAGCAGCTGAATGGAAATGTGATTCTGACAATTTGCTATTACTGCCTTATAGCACTTCAGTGTTTGTTATTCTGTGTCACACACCCTGCTTTGATGCTACTTCACCAAACTGATCTCCTTGAGTTCAGTTTAGAGCAGGGTCCCATATTAACCACAGTAGGTAGACTAGGAGCAAGTCATCCTGTTCTTCTGAAACAGAGACAAGTTCCACATCACCTCCAGCAGTGTCTGCCTCCTGTCATGGAGTACAGAGGGATGGATAGAGGTGAATATAACTGCCCCCCTCAATTACTTGGGATGAATCCAGATTGGGACAGCACCTCATTCACACAGTCAGGAAAGCTGAGAGTTATTCAGCCTACTGGATGCAATGTCTTTTACAGTGTAGCCTCAGGCAGTGCAACTCTGCAATGTCCTTTACTTAGGCTGGTATTAAATCACCAGCCTATCCAATAACGAGCAAGAGGAATACTCCTTCTAGGTGATTATTCAGAGTAGACCCATCTCCATAGCTTATTTCTATAGCCAATGCAGACAGCCAGGGTTCCTGAGAGGGCAATGCAGAGTATCTTAAGTCAGGTTCCTCCTTTGACTCTTACACCTCTCTCATGAACTTGCGTGAATACTTCCCTAAGTCAGACCTTTGAATAGCAAATTCAGTCCATACTGAAAGAGACACATGGCCTTTCCTTTCCAGAAAATATCTTCAAGCAGTTGTACTGTAAAAGATGTTGAAGATAAAACCCCGTTGGCTTTTATCCTTCCCTATCCCACTTGCCATGAACAGTAATCATTTCAAAGATATTACACATCAGATTCAGGGATTCCTTTGAACTATTTTCTCATTTATTGTGTTTACTAGATGTTTCTTTCAGAACTTCAAAAAAAGCCTGTCATCCATCTCAATTTTATCTGCCTAAGAACAATCAGGTTGCCATCAGACATTGTCTCAGACATTTACATAAATATTGACAATTTAATGCAAAGCATTTTTTAAATATACAGGCACATATGCCAACTCCTCTTAAGAAGGTTCAAGAATTCTAAGTTCTGAAACATTTAAGAAACATTAAAAGTATCTTTTTGATAAAGGCTACCTCTTGAGAGATGGTGAGGAATTCCAATTTCCAATGAACATTAAAGCACTCATCTTGACTCAGCAGCAGCCATTCAGGGCCTGAAAAACCTGCCCTAGAGACCACATACTCCATCATTTAATTTAACAAGGTGAAGCTTCGGAAGTTATTTGACATGTAAAAAAGTGCAAACATAGAGAAAAGACTTCTGATGGCAGGTTCTTTATATGTAAACAAAAGTGTACCAGTTTCCCAGAGCTAGAAGTAGGTATGTGAAGGAACAAAAGCAGGATCTGGTCTATTTAACTAACTAAATTCCAGGAATTGCATGTATAGTATTCCAGTGATTATGTTTTAGATATCTAGCAAACTGATCCTCTTAAAGGAAACTGATCTGGCCTGATAGATCCTGCTGCAAAAAAAAGATTCCTAGCCATCTGAGTCAGATACCTAATTTAGGTGTTTTCAAGTCTAAATAAAGTGATTACTTTTTAGGAATGCTTCAGATTTTCTGAGAAACTTGTCTTTGGGTTTTTTCCTTACTGCCTATGTAAGAATTTAATTTAAGAAGGCTGCTTTTTAAACACCAAAACGTTTAAGTAAAAATTAGGCAGACAAGATCTCCCTCAAAGTATTTCTTTTTATCAGCTGAATTAACTCCTGGATAACAGCTACAGATAACAGTTTCATTAGTCATTGGAAAAATGAACTGAGGACTGCATTCTTTGACTAGAAGTGACTCTAAAAGTGGGTTCTAGGGATGCCAAGAGATATCCCATGTCTGGTGGTCATTAGGATGCACATAAGATGCATTTTCAGCTGGACATAAAACATTTCTGAAGAAAAGTGAAGAAAGTGGTGATCTACCTGTTAAGATGTCTAGCTGTCAAGTCCCACAACTCTTTGGTGTTTCAAATTGGTTTCAGAATAACATTTAAAGTGTATTTGAAGAATACAGTAGGACCCATTTGCTTCTGAGATCCTCTTTCCACATGACTGAGTCCAAAACTAAAATTAACTCCATTTCGTTTTAAAAATAAATACCTTTAAACACCGTGATCTCCAGGTGGAATCTACTTCCCCTCATGATCGGAGCTCCTGCAGCTGTGGTCAAGGAGCCTTCCTCTGGATTTTGCAAGAGGGGTGGCTGCTGTATTTTTTGTATTTGTGGCATATGACTTCTGATCAGTACAGGAGGTTTTAAAATAGATATTGTGGATTAAACCAAGATAAAATAAAGTCTATCAATTTTTCAGAAAGGAATTATTGTGGCTTTCAGTTGTACTCTCCTCAACAAGGGAAAACGATGTTTTTTAAATAAATGAAAACATCATGAGCAATACCCACATACTCCTTCTGAAAAAGCCTGGGATCTAATAAAGAAAGCTAAGGTTGCATGTATTGCTACCACATTTCCAGAAGATTGTTTAACTTTGTATCTTAGTAGTAAACTTACCTTTCTCACTCTGTGTCTCTATCTCACAAACTTTGAAAGATGATACCAAGGTTTTAATGTACACTGGGAAATATGACAATAGTTCATGTAGTGCAAGAATAGTTTTGAAAATCTAAAATACAGATATTGTCTCAAACTATTTAATCTTCAAATAGACACTGAAGTTTATAACATAAGATTTTTCTGTCCTCAAATAGCAGTTCATTTTTGTCCATGAATAATACATCTTGCTACAATAGTGCAGTCAGATACTGGTATAATTAGATACATTTCTGAGGTCTGCCTATGGTTCATGCATCAAACACTGATCCTTCAGGCTGCCTTGTATAGGTCTATAGGCTTGGGACGCTAAGAAATGAACACAGTGCCCTCGCTCCAGTTACAGATGTAAGATGACAGTGACTGCTCCAAGGCATACTAATTACAAAGTATTTAGCAGTCAGTCTCTAGCACACACCTGCCAGAAGCAGAGATGGGGGAAATGTGATATCCCTTTTTCTTATGTTACACGCAGCCCAGCTGGAAGTTTTCTTAGGAGGCCAGTGACTGTACAAACCATATGTTATCACAGCTCAATCATGCCTATAGCTTTCCCCATTTTAATGTATATTTGGCATTACTAGATAATGTAACATTTTCAGACTAATCAGATGGGTATCTTAACTGGTGGGAATATTAGGGTAATGCAGTGTTAACAGATAACATCCATTGCATTACATTAGCTTAGCACTTGTATTTCTGCATAATGTATCCATCTCCTAACCTGTTCTGACTATGAACTTTGCCAGGAAGCAACCCATTTAATTTAGACATAGATTTTGTTATTTCCACTTATGCCTACTTTGGATCTTAACATTTGAAGTCCAAATAGCTACTAGAAGAAAACAACAAACAAACACAACAAAACAACAACAAACAAACAAACAAAAAAAAAGGGGGGGGGGGGGGAAACCAAAACAGCTTTGTTTGAGTGAAATTTTGATGTATAGTTCTACTTAGAGCTGAAAGAAACATAAATTGGTTAGAAAAGTACAAAAGAAAGGTAAATTAGATTTGTCCAATGTTTTTGTTGGTTTTAATAACTAAAGGCAGTAAAATATCTCGTTTAAAAATTATACTTGTTCTAATTTTTTATAAAGAAAATAGAGAAAAGGGCCAGAAGGAAAAAAGGAAGAACACACTCATTTACGGATGCTCTGCAATGTAATTAGGGAAAAAGGGAAATAAAACAAAGAAAAGATTTGCAGCACAGCATTTCATTGCTGATGATTCAATTATATGTTCAAAAGTTGTTTCAAGGAAGCCAGGCACTCTCAAACTCGGGAAAAATTGAAATCTCAAGTTTTTCTTCTGACACCGATGAGGAAGAAATCAGCCTTATCAGAATCAGGGAAATGCTTTGCCTTTCACGTCATAATGTTCTCTTACCTCTGCTGAACCCGACATTTCGTACAACAGCATTTTCATCTGACTGCTTAAACCCCAGGCCACAGGGCTAACACGGTTGCCCATCATCACTCAGTGGCACAGTCAGGATTTGAATCCACAGACTCTGATTGCATGTTGGAGGCTTAGTCCTCTGGCTCTCAGAAACTGCATTAATGCAAATTCTTAGGACTGCAGAGCTAAAGGCAACACTTACGAGAAATATAGTACCTGAAGAGAAAGATTCAGAATCACAGAAGCAGCAAGACACATCAGTGTGCTTTTGCAGGCTTAGGAAATCTTTTTTATATATATATTAAAGATAAATCTTATTTTTTATATATTTTATTGATTTATTGGGTGTACCCACACAGGGACATATCAGAAAAATAAAAAAGTTCCCCAGTGCTTTGACTACACATTTTCTATTTCAGTCTCAAGACCTTTGGGAAGGGGCTCTATCTTGTACATGCAAGACTTTCTGCTAGTAAATAAAAGATGCAATCAAATTGCTTTCAGCTGAAAATTTGGGGAGAATATTTTTGATGAACAAAGTAACTGTAAAAGATTTTATGGTTTTGTTCTGATTCTCGCCTCATCCCTACAACCTCATCACTCTTGCTTTTGATTTTGTCAATGAAAGAGGAGAAAGAGAAAATGAAATAAAAATACAAAATCTATTTTATGACCAAACACCTGAATCTCTTGTGTATAACTTCCATTTACCAAAAATGCCTATGTTTGTTTTTATTTCAGCTAGAAAAAGAAAAATAATTTCAAACATCATTCCTTTGTGAAACTCAGCTGTTAGCATTACCATGAAAGAGATTTGCAACTCTTTCAGTTCAGCTGTTCTGTTTATGTGTCAGTTTTAGCTGATTAAAGGGGAATGAGAAAAGTGACCTAGCTTTTCTGTTCCCACTCTTCTCTTCCTCCTCATCTTGCTCAAACAAAGCAACCTTGATCACCAAATGTAGTCATAACTCAGTGAAATCTCATGATGACTTGCATGCTGGTTGTTTTTGAGAAAGGACTGAATAAAGGTTTCATGTTTCACCAATTATGTCACTTTATCTTACTGGCTAAAATGTATTTTTCAGTAATTTACATTTATATATCCTTCTGTGTAGCTGGTGGAGAGCTCAGGACTTCTCTAACACAGTGCCTTCCATCTCCTTCGGGTGCAGTTAAACATGGTAAAAGAAGGGCTAAACTAGACAGGCAAAAACCAGGAAAACTGAGAAAAGAACAGTCACATATCAGAAAGTTATCACATCTTCCAAGGAAGAAGAACTCATAAAAAACCACATTTTCACTTCAGAAATTGTCATTCTACGACAAAATCTGTAGCTCATCCAAACTCCATAATTTAGTTTTTTTTAATTTCCCTTTGCAGACCTCAGCTATAGATGTCAGCATTGCTGGCAAATGTCTTTATTCTCATTAGCAAAAGTATCTCCTTAACCCGTTTCTCACCAGAGTATCTTGCTGTGTTGTCAGACAAGACAAATATAGACCCCAAAATGACTTCAGTGTACAGCAGCATCCCTCTTCCTCTTTTCTTGGTCCCATAGGCTTCACTTGCAGTGAGAGAAAGGCATCTTTTCTTTAAGCATGGTTGACATTTTTCATTTAATTGTGTCTGGCTAGGAACTCACGAAACCACGGGTTTGCTGGAACGCAGTGTTGGGTGTAATTCAATGTATGACAGTTGACAGAAAGAAGTTCAGCGTTTTTGCTTAAAAGCAGGAATTAAGCTGCTGAGAGAATTGAGAAATTTCTCATCCAAATGGTCCACTAAACATCTGAAGTTCTTAAATTACTTTCCCCTTTTCCAAGTGGTGCCCTTGCTCCAAAGCTATTTAATAAATGGAGTAATAAGAGCAACAAGAAGGTGTATTAGATTACCACTAGATATTCTTTCTTCTTGTATGGATTTAAGTCTGTTATTCTCAGTGTATTTAATTTAGGCCAAAATCTAATTAAACATTAGATTGTGCATTGCATTTCACTGTTTTGCATGAAAAATCTCATTTGATCACACTCTGCATGGAATAGATATTTAAAATTGCAAGTAGTCACTGACAGTATTTTATATAAATCTGCACAGTTATAATAAAAAAAACAAACAAACCAAAAAAAACCAAACAAAAAAAACCAAAAAAACCCCAACCAAACCCACAAACAACAAAAAAACCCACCCCAACAACAACAAAAAAATCCACACCACTTTTGTGATTGTGTTACACACAAAACACAACAGAACAGAGTAATGTAAGCAATACCATTGGCTCCTCTCACCACTTAGGGTCTGGTGAAATAGGAAAGATGAGAGATATAAGTAGATGAATTACCTGCCTGTGTAGCCATCTGAGTGACTGCCCACAAGAAGGAATGGTTTCTGCAGCCAAGCTCTTCCTGTTTCACGACAAGGAAAAGGAACCCAAACGGCCTGAGGCACCTGAGCCACTCAGATCTACCCCATCCACATTTTTCTTAGCCAGCCCTGGATGTCTTTGGTCATGACAGTTATACAACTCCTATCATAGTTAACAGTAAGGTACAGAGTAAATTCTGTAGACTTGCTAGGGTTTGAGTAAAGAATGCCCTTAAAGAGGAGCCATGGACTGAATGAAAGTGGTTCAGGGTTTTTTTGCAGTTATTCAAGCAAAACACTCTTTTAATACTTTAAACAATATTAGGGATTTTTTTTTTTCCTAAAATTGACATTTATTATGAATGTTTCTTGAGTATACACTGGTGTGCTTTATTTTTATAAAATAAAATATCAGGCTTTGCTTCACATTTATTATTAATGCAAGATACACGAATCTCTCTTAAAATTGTTGTATCAGGTGATATTTGCAGGTGCAATTGTTTAGCAGATGTTGTTTCAAGAAAGGGAGATAGTGTTTCTCTCACAGTCCACAGGTTAGTGTCTCAATAGGGAGCTAGATGCATACCTATATTTCATAATATGTGTTCTTTTATAGACTCTGTTCCACCGTGCCCTGCCTTGAGTGCCACAAAACTGCATTCACTCACATATTCCTATCTCCACCCTCACACTTTTCTCTATGCAAACAGCACATCATACACATCCCCATTATGGGAACATCTGAGGGGAATAGTATTTACTTGTAATCAGAGGTCAGAAAAAACACTAGTGTGTGCTTTTGAAGAGTGGATATATGTATTGCTGGTGCTGGTACAGCACATCTGGAAAGAAAAGGAGTCTAGTGGAGCTGGGATGCTGTGCTACCTATAGAATGATGAAGCGTTGAGCTCTTCAGAAAATTTGTCTAGAGAAGCACAAGTCCTAAAACAGAGACATCCTCCACTTTAAAAAAACCACTCTCAAAGAGATATGCATTTCTAAATGTGGTTCCAGCTACAGTGACATTTGGGAAGCAAGGGCAGTGAATTTGAATTGCCACTGTATTGCTGGAGGCATTATGAAATATGATTGGACACTTTTTTTTTTTTCCTTCTTTTTCAGTTAACTGCATTTGGTGTGAGAGTTTTATTTCTGCAGGATAGTTTACTAGTTGCACTTGCCACAGACATTTGAGCTGTAACCTCCTTAAGTAAATCAGGAATGGGTGGCTGGGGAGATCCTCTGAAAGGCCCAGAAACCTTTCCATTAGTACCTAGGAGTGCTTACTCCTCCTATGTACACATGGACAAAAATAGGCACTTCCAGGAGATCATTTCCCTCATTGCATGTTTTTCTGCAGTTACCATGCAGGTGATTACTTCTAGCCCAGGTCATCTATGGGAAAGCTCAAGGTAGCTGGGTTGAACGTGAATCAACAACAGCTCTGCTGCTGTTCAGAAGATATACCAGAAGAGCTCTGCATGAAGGAGAACATCTGAAGAAATCAATACCTACTGGGTGATGTACAGGGAACATAAAAGATACTTTTTTTTTTGTATTATTGCCTAGTTATTCACCAGAGTTATGGATGTATTATATATCCAATTATTTAAAGAATTTTTTTTTTAATGGTGAATATCTGTTAGTGTGTTTTGGCATATATGTCTTGCTTTTGAGATCTAAAAAACAATTATCCCTTAAATCTGATAAGGGCAAACATTTTATGCTTGTATTTTGATCACCATTTTATCTCAACATATATTGACACTATTAGATTTTCTATGTGTTTCAAAATACTAATAATGGGAGTTAATATTTAACCCCTATGTTAGAAAAGCTAAAAAAATTCATATACCAAGAGTTGGTGCTCATCTCTTATTAGATTGATTAGCAAACAAGAACACAAACAAAACAACCAAACTGGCATCATAAGTTTAATGGACCTAGAGACTGATGTGAAAGCTGCTGTAAATACCCATTCATGAAATCCTCCTCTATGGTCAGAGGCAATGCAGTCTGTCATGTCTTAAAAGAGAAATTAAGTATCCCTCCCGATGATTCAGACATTGAACTGATAACAGGAATTCATAAGAAGAGGGTATAAAACTCATTTAAATCAGTTGGGACTTTCCCTGTATCTGAACAGCAGGATTGAGAGAGCAGGAAAAAAAAAAAAAAAAGTATATAATAAGACAGAGATAACCATTCAAGAAAAGTCAATGTTAGAAAATGCCGACTCTCTGCTATTAGCTGCTAATTTTAAAAAGGACTTTTAAACTGAAATATCACTGTGTGGAAGAGTTTTCCAAAAGCCATTTTCAAACTGTGATGGGTAGGCAGATAATTTTCCAAGTAATATTATCTGAGGTGTGGAGGATCCTGACACAATATAGAAACACAAAAGACAGCACATGACTGCAGTATTCATTTCAGGGAGTTCAGTACCATCTACAGACAGCATATTAAGTAATGAGTTCTAGCAGTCCAGCCAAGCTGCTTGTGCTATTTCCCTACCTAAATATTTTATATATTAAAGTATCACTGGGACCCAAACAGTGAAATTATAACTAGAAAGCATGCATCTCTGTTTAGTGTCTACCACTTTTCATTGGCTGAAGCTTATAGCATAGAATGAGAGGACTAAGCTGAGTTAGTTATAAAATAAACTCATATCATTTTGCCAACAAATTGAGTACATAGCAGAGCCATGTGGCCTTTTCTGCGTAACAGCCTCTAAAGATTTCTCAGCACCATTCCATGTGAAAAATGCAAGAGACACTTTTTAGTTAAAATATATCTAGGGATAAACTAAGACACTCTCCACTGTAAGTGGAGATAGAGAAATGCATTTTGCTAATATTTGTGCTACCAGTACCATTAGGAGGTGCTTCTAAATAACAATGGGCATCTGAAAAGACTGCCTCCTATCTCAGGATGTCTCAGGAAAGAAATGCAAGTAGAAAAAACAAACTCTGTAATTGACAAATTATGTTAATCTAATGATAGAAGTTTCAAAAAGAAAACAGAACAAACAAGATGATGGTTTAACTTTTATCTGTGCTCCAAACTTGTCTTGAATACTAAAGAATCATGGAGCACAGTGTGCAACTGTATAGACAACTGCACCGCATCCCACCGTAATCCACAACAGGTAAGACAACAAAGAACACAACAGTGTTTGTTTACATTTGCTTTCCTTTTTCAAAACATCTTAAAGATTTCTAAGGAATCAATCTAACTGCTTGAGTCAGTTTGAGAAAAAAATAATTTAAGACTTCTGAAATTGTTAATACAGGTGACAGAATTTATTTTGTTGATTGTTGGAATAATCAATAACTAATTTTCATTTTAAACTAGGTCCTTCATGTGTCTTAAATAACAAGCAGAAGATAATTTACATCTCAATAACAACCCTTAACAATGTGATGTCATCAAAATCCAGACTAAATCTCAATAACGTAGGTTAGCATCCAGTAAGGGACTTACTACCTGAGTCAAGTCTTTGGGGATTGTGGTGGGCACACTGGTGAAAGACTTGCTTGTGTGTGGCTTTTACTTCAAAATATGAGTGTGGCATCCCATAGGAATGACCCCACTATTTGATGCTGTGTCATTTTCTAAATGATTATACATTACACCTATTTCAGGAGCCTGTAGCAGATTTGTAATATGAAGGTCAACCAAGCATAACAAAACAAAACAAATGAAAAAATAAGAGCCAAAAGAGACATCAGAGTAATATGCAGTAAAGAGCTTTAAAAATAAACAAATAAATATGGTTTTGAAAGCTCACTTGGAGCTTCACCTTGCTTTCATTAAAATGTTTCTGTGTGAGATGGTAATTAGCAAAAATGGGAAGTAAAAGTATATAAGCCTTATGTACTGGCTAGGAACAGAGAATGGCATAACTATTTTAAGATGCATTTTTAACAATGCTTTTGTGATACCAACGCACTTGCTGATGATATTGAAATTTTTATGTTAATTAAACAACCCCTAACCACTCAGTACATTTCAGATATATACACTTTGTAATTACCTCCATTATTGAAATAGCTAGTTTGATTTATCCTTGCCACAGTAACATTCTAGCTTCTGTTATTTTTGTCTTTAGAAAAACATAGGTCCCAGTGAGGGAATATAAAACTATTACTGTAAATTAAATATTAAAGCTAACTTATTTTTGCATAAGAACACTGTCAAATAATGGTGATAACTGTTCCTAAGAAATGAACTTTTTTTTGCCTTTTTTGGAACACAAATTAAAATCTAATTTTCAGTTCTTTTGTAAATTTCATATAGTTAGCGTGTATAGTTTACTGATGGCAGTAGCTTAACAGGGAGCTATTATAATCTTAGCTTAGCAATTAAGAAATACAACATTTGTTGAAGAGCTAGGCCTTTTAGTCTAGAATGGATTATCACTTGATCCTTCCTTAAGCATTTTTATACAGGAGTACATTATCCTTGGAGCCACCCTGGGCTCCATGCCTCATTAACCTGGGTGTTAGATAAATCAAAGGCAGCCTCAGAGACAAAGATAAGCAAACTGCAGGCCAGCAAGACGATGATGTATGGATCCAGGAGGCTAATAGGAAAGTATTGACAGGAAAATGGTGTGCTTATCCTGCAATCACTGCATATTGCAATGAGAGCTCCCAAAAGCAGATGGGATACACTTCAGGGAATGCAGGAGTAGGAGACTGTTAGGCAGAAATGGATCCTCACATCTTAAATTCTAACAAGAACTTTCTCTGTGGCTGCACTTCAAGCACAGCAGAGAGGTTAGTACCCAGGCAATAGCAAACTCTAAAAAGTGGATTCATGGTAGGGGTAAACATTATTATTATTTTAAGATTGTAATATAACCACCAAAGCTGAATTTTGCATATGTCAAATATTAAAACAAACACACTTTGCAGAGACAATACACAGAAGAACATTTCCATATGCTCAGAAAAAGCACTTATCACTAAGAATATCCTATAAACATTTGTGCAGAAACCAATGTTTCAGCTCTTAATATCTTTGGAACAAGGAAGACAGCATGATCAACAAAAATTCTTGCAGAACAGGATACATTGTGTGATTTCTCCTTGTGTTTGTCCATTTCCCTTCACTTCCAGGGTTAACATGATCTGTTAGGTCCAGCAAGCAATCCACTTCCACTATTCAGAAGTGATGAAAAGCGCTCCAAGTTCTGTAAGGCCTGCTGCTTTCTGCTGCTTCTTTTCCAAGACTCCTTACACTAGATTGATCTTAGAAGGATTTGTTTGTTTCTTTGTTTGTTTCTTTCTTTAAAGCACAAATTAAAAAATTGCAGAATTAATGGAAAGAGCCTCAGAAAATTTTGGATCATTCTCAGTATGAACAAACAGCTCCTGGAAAATAAAACTGGGTTTGACATGATTCATTTTTCCCTTTATTTATTTCTGTTGTCTAGGGTGTTTTGTAAGAATTTTAAATGTGAATAGCTACTTTTTCAAAATAGTGGCTGTCTTCCTAAATCATTACCCTATCTTAAAATAATAATTTACCATGATTTCTTTTTCTTCCTGTACTTTGATTATCATCCTACTAGTTTTAAATTAATATGCCTGTTGACTCCATTGGGAGCAGGATCAAACCCCAAGTGTATATACTGAACAGAGTTGGTTTTACTTTCCTCAGTGCTGTAACTTACTGGGGACAAAGGCCAGGATGAAGAGCACCCAGCAATATTCTGGTAACAGTAAACAGCCAAAAATTTGAGTTAAGCTAAACCTGATACACAAATCTGATTCTGTTTTACATATACTGGTCTGATGAGCCAGACTTTTCAATGCCAAACAACAGCTGGTACTCAAAAAATGAATGTGCAGTGAAGGAAGGTGCTGCTTGCAGCGATGCTGTGTCTTTTGCTGTGGAAGCATGAAGGCACATACACAAGAAACAGATCAAGAGAAGGTAGGAAGGAATTCATAGTGTCACAGTTGGTACAGATGAGCAGCAACCCAGAGGGATGAGTTCGCTCTCCACTTCTACCATAGAGACCTTATCTCAGAACATATTTTTTCTGCAATTCTCATTTTTTCAGTAAGTACCTTGAACAGAATCATAGTCACTGTAGGTAAACTGGTGGGTAGATGGGCATCTCTAAGCATAACTATCAGTTCCTTTTTTCAGATTGCTCACCTTAACATGCATGGGGCTTAATGAAATGAAGTGCTTAACAATGTGAAATGTAGTTGATGAGAAGGCCTGTTAACTCAGTATGATCTATACATAATATCACCATAGTGTATTAATTCAGGTTTCCACTTGGCACTCCTAGGTGGAACCTCTGGTTAATGGGAGAATATGTACTTGTCCTTTGGTATGTTGCAACAATTTCTCTTCCTCTATATTCATCCTTTGTGTTTCAGCCTTCCTACAGAGGAAGGTATATCTTACTATATTGAGCCCCTCTTCTAAAACCCCACCTGAATCCATGGACTACTACACCCTTCTCACTCCCAGTCCAAGATAAACTGCTCCCTCCCCTTTTCATACAATCTTGGCATCACTAAGGAAAAGCAAGAGAACAAGTGTGAGCAAATTTCTCCATATTTGCATGGCTGGCACCATGATCAGACAGGTAAAGTGAAAAAGCTTTGTTAACAGTCTCAGGGAGCAATGTGGAGGCAAAGCTTGTCTGTGTGCCTGCTAGAGGTCCTCACACTGAGGAGGGGGACCTAAAGCCCTGTAGGGAACCCTTAGATCTGATCTCAAACCACAGTCTCCTTGCCCAGCAACTCTGTCATGCCCAACAAAGCTTTACTAAGCAAATCAAAAGAAAGAAACCCATGGATTTATAAGTTAGCTGAGTTTGAAGAGGTTTGAATAGGGATGGTGAAAAAGCATTATGTATAGTTGCAGCAACATCGTTGTTTTCTGAGGTTCTAGACCTTTTACATAAAAGGTTGTACAAATACAATTTCTAGAGAAATGCTGTTTTTTTATCATTGAACCTAGTCCCAAAATTGCTGAACAACTTCTGCTGATTATTTTTTTCTAAAACAATTTTCTTTCAGGCAAAATCATAGCATATAAAACTACAGTCCAAATAGTCAAAGAGCAACAGAGTTAAAACCAACTGAGAAAAGAGACTTAACAGGAAAAATAGCACAGAACTTAACCCCTATGTTCATGAGAGCTCCATCTTGAACTATTGTAAATGCTCTGCTTTGAAAGAATTATGCAACTTTAAAAATTATTTTCTTTTTAGTTGACTATTCTGAAACAGTGGTTAGACAAAACATCCACATGCACAATAGCTCTGAGCAACAACAGAAAAAAATGGCATAAATAAACTCTATTGTAATTCTGAAACTTTAAGTAGTAACATTCAAGTACTATGGCACTTTTTACTTTTTTGGATTGTTCTTCCATCTGGTTTCTCATTCCCCCCCTTCTCCCACAGAAGGTGGGTGACTTGAGACCCTGACAGTTCGAAAGTTTACTCCTTATATTCCAAAAATCCCTTTGCAATTTTCATCCAGAGGAATATCAAATATGTTTACTGATATATAATATAGCGATCACCTTCTGCATGACAAAGTGTTGTACAGTGCCTTCGACTAAGTTCAGGCATTGTCAAACAGGACAAATCAAATCCTACAAAAATATAGTATTGCAGATACAGTTACACTTATAGACATAGTAACATTTATAACTAGATACTAAAGGGGCTTGATACACCACAGTTCCTATTGTTTTTCTCTGAGAAACTGGCTTCTGATCAGTTTTGGAAACTTGACTAACATCTACTGAGTTGATTCACCAGAAGTTAGAGAAAATCTAATCTTACTGTGGATTCTAGTTATACGCTTTTGGAGGTATTTCTTGAGTTTTGCGTAACAAATCATTATTATTCCAAGAATCAATGTGATAACAAAAAGGAATTTCCCAAAGTACAGTTAATGATACTATTATGTTAGGTAGTGTAATACTACAAATGTCCTCCTCTGGAGGGACATATGGATCATTTATCTAAGTTAGATACATTTAGAAACTGAGCTGACCTTCAAATTTACCCAAGATGTTAAACATAAACTCACTTGATCATGTATGCTCTAGGAAACCTTCAGTCAAACCTTTACACTAGCGATCGCAATGTAAATCACGTCTCTTTCAAAGGAACGTGCTTAATAAATTAAAACACAGTCTTATTTACCTCCTTACTTCTCAGTCATCATGAGTCAATTCCCTGACAGATTTACTAAAATGCCACTTACTTTTTTGTTATCATCACTGAAAAAAATTATGTCAAGTGCATTTTGTTGCTCAGGTTGTAACAAGACAATTTTGCAAGGTTTAATTATCCATATTATATACATATATATGTATGCATGTACATATATATGTTTCAAACAGTAATTCCCAGGGTGAAGAGGGCATTCTGAACATTCCCCCCCCCTCAAAAATAAAACAAAATAAAATAACCTAAGCATGACTAGAATGCTGTGCATTTTTCAGCCAGCTTTTGATTTGTTTGTACCCCTTTATCTGGTCTCCTACATGATCCCAGAGAACAGCTTGATTAATGCCCACTCTACGGGGTGTGAGGAGCAGGCACAGGCAGGTAGTTATTCAGAAGAGCTGCAGGTACCCGTGTTGCGTCCTGATGGTCGTGGTGCCTTTAACAGCTCTCTCAGGGTCTGCCTGTTATCTGCCTGCCCCTGTGGCCGGCAGCTGTGCTTCCTGATGGCCTGATGGACTGGCTCGTGTACCTGGGGATGCAGGCAGGGTGCATCCATTACTCATTTGTGACAATAACCAATCGAGGAAGATGTAGAACTCAATTCCGGCAGAAAGACCTATAATGCTGGAGTCAGGAGGTTATCGCTGTGGGACCTGCACCTTGCTCCTTACCCCTCTTATCGAGAGCTTTACAGCCTCTGCTGGAGCAGCATCTTGTAAAGCTGAGGGCTGCAGATCTGGGGCCCAGATTAGCATGCATCTTCCTAAATGCTACAACATTTAATTAAAAAGTAGATGTTAGTCAAATTGTTACTGGCTGAGAAGATGTGTTTGGTAAACAGGAGGCAAAAGCTAAAGGGTTTTGCCACAGAAGGAGGTAGCAAACAATTTCCTTACATCATTTACTTATACAAAATGATGTGTTTCTCTTTATTCTCATTTCACAGTGAGACTTTATATAAGGGACCAGCACAAT
Source organism: Actenoides lindsayi (assembly GCA_025331215.1). NCBI lineage: Eukaryota > Metazoa > Chordata > Aves > Coraciiformes > Alcedinidae > Actenoides > Actenoides lindsayi. Next base: position 38,863 of record WTSP01020132.1, read on the forward strand.
CCCAAATACAATCCATAACACTTGTTAATATAGGTGAGAATCTGCAATTAGAACAGCACAAAGACTTTAGCTCTTGAAAAATTACAAGGGACATAGCTTCTGATAAAGCACAGATGTTGTTCAATGACTATCTATTCATAGTTAAATGTTCTGAGAAAGATTCTTTCTTTTAGAAACAAATTGGTAAGAAAAACTCAGGAAAGATCATTAGGATATATGCAATGTAAGAAATGGAAAACTCACTTGATGATTTAGAGCTTTTTCTCTCAATATCTCGATCCTATGAGGATCCAGGTAGACTTTTTAGGTATCTTAATTGTTTAAAACAATTCGAACTTCTGAAAGAGCAGATAGAAATAGTACTCATTTATCATTAATGCCTTAAATTATATTTAGGAAGCTCATCTAATCAGTCACACAGACCCCAGTGTCTGGCGGTATTTTAGCAAACTGTGCCTGAACTGGAAATGGAAAGAAATAGATTAAAAAATGACTTTATAAAGATAGAAAGTGCCGACTTGACTGTGTGAAACTACTAATTACCAAAATACTGGTAGACAAATTCACCATCTGCATCACCAGAACACAGTGTAAGAATTTAATTTTACTCCTACAGAATATAATCATATTCACTTAGGGATAACTCATCACATCTAATAAAAACACCCTTCAAAAAAAATTCTGTAATCTTCTGTATACCTTCTTAGCAAACATATAGCATATTTTTAACTGGGATAAATCGGAAAGTTCAATCTCAGTATATTTAGGCATAAAACTAACAATCAATTTTACGCATCTATCTCCATTTATATCTACTTTCTTTAGGACAGTACTCTGAAATATGAATAGCATTTTACCATAGCTCATTTATGTATGCTTCCCTCTGTATTTTTCCCAGGTTTATTAACATATTTTAACCTTTTTCCAGCATTTCCAATATGGATTTGAGCAATTATTAATTATTCAACAGCATCAAAAGCCCTGTAAAGGTAGGATGAGAATAGAGACAGCAGTAAAGAGCCTTCCACTTTGCAATCCTAGAACAAAATCAGCTGAAGTAAAATTATACTGCATCAGAAGAATAAAATCAGGAACAGCAAGACAGAGAAATATTCAGGGCAGGAGGAATAAGAGCATCCTTGAGATGGTGAGAAGCAAAGAGAAGGAGACAAATAAATTAGAAAGTGGAAATGAATGGAATCAAACAAGAGCTCAGTGTATTGAAAATCAGTATTTGCATGAACTGAAAGAAGCCTGCAAAAGAACACCGAGAGAGGTTATTGCATAGTTATTGAGTGACCACAGCTACATTTGGGCTATTTTGCATATGCTTGAAGGGCCAAGGCACCATGGTATTAAAACAGAAGAGAGGCAAGACCTGCTAGATAGTCAGCAACCAGACCATTTTCTTCCTTTTTGAAAGGGCCATACAAAGCACTCTAAAATACTGAGGGTTTGAAGAACCAGGAGAGAGTTCCAGCAGCTTGTATTTAACTTAAATAAGAAACAGAGAGGAAAACAATCAATCATTCCTCTTCTCAGCTGAGAAATCAAACCTCATTAGGGCATCAGGATCAAGCATAGCTAAAACAACTACAGCTTGGCTGGGGATCTGGAGGACTTACAGCTCTTCTAACTGCAATTGGACAATATGAAAGAAGTAGCCACCCTTGGTCTTGTGAAAGAATAGTAAGGACTTCTGCCTTAATCTCTCTTGTGAAATGATTTGACCTTCAAAATAAGAGGTAATTCCAAGTTACTGGAAAAACAACAGAGCCTATATACAACAAGGCATACCCAGGAAAAAACAGAGCCTATATATCATAAAATTGTAACTGCCTGGATCATGAGCTCAAGCACTGGTACTGTACAAATGTTGTTGTGCTTCATGGCATGACTATTTGGTGGCCACAGTAGTTCAATGGCTGGATGCAACTCAGAGAACAGCACCAGCCAAAGACTGCTGTCTTTACCTGGCATGGATCAGTCCACTGTGTTTGGGGGGGAAATAACTACCATACCACTTGCTCAAAGGATCAGAGAATAGTCCTTGGTCCACTACAGGAGCAAAGATCATAGAGTCATAGAATTGTTTATATTGGAAAAGAGCTATATGATTATGGAGTCCAACTGTAAACCTAACACTGCCAAGTCCAACACCACTAAACCATGTTGCTAAGTGCCACATCTACAAATCTTTTTAATACCTCAACCCCTTCCCTGGGCAGCCTTTTCCAGTGCTCAATAACCCTTCCAGTGAAGAAATGTTTTCCTAATAGCCAATCTAAACCTCCCCTGGCAAAACTTGAGGCCACTTCTTCTTGTCCTATCACTTGTTCCTTGGGAAAAGAGACTGACCCCCACCTCATTACAACCTCCTTTCAGGTAGTTACAGAGAGTGATAAGGTCTCGCCTCAGACTCCTTTTCTCCAGGCTAAACAACCTTAGTTTCCTCAGCTGCTCCACATAAGACTTGTGCTTTAGACCCTTCACTGGCTTCATTGCCCTTCTTCAGACACACTCTATCACCTCAATGTCTTTCTTGTAGTGAGTGGCCCAAAACTGTATGATATACTATTCTGAATATACATATATATATACATAGTTGTGAACATGACAGGTACAGTAAAACTAATTAACTTTTCATGCAAGATTCATCTGCCTTTGGTTTAGATGTCTATGAATTGAACATTTAAATCTGAGCCAGTGATGTATGGTACTTTAAAGTCATCAGGAAAAAATGAATCCACCTCCAAAGGTAGTACCCTCAGACAGCTCAGGTTTGTCACTTAGGATGAGGATAATTTTCTCTGAAGGTGTTGTTTCTCCCCATCAGCAATCCATAAAGCCCAGAATGAGGAGATCTGCCCTAGATTTACTAATTTTAGATGGCTAAAGGTACACAAAATGAGTTCTACTTCCATGATTATTTGGCTGTTAGAACACTTTTCAATACTGTGTTTTGAAAAGCCTAAACAGAGCCATGGTCTTCTCCTTGTCTCTCACATTGACATTCCATTTCATTCTCTGTCATGGTGAGGTTTGGTTCAGCAGGTATAAACCGAGTTCTGTTTTCCAAACATACTCTGCTTTGACTGCAACAAATCCAAGAAAACTTTGTGAGATAATGTCAGAAACAATACTGAAAGGAGAGACAGCAGGGTGGAATAATAATCACCTCTCAGGGCACGAGGACCAGCATCTGACTAGTGTTCCCAGGAACATCTGAGAACAGTATTCATTATGTAGTTAGAAGCTTATTTTAAAGAAGCGCATTTATACATTTGGTGTTATCTAGACAGGAACATCTGAAAATATGATATAGTTTAATTAACTTCAGCTAGGATAACAACACACTTCTCTGAATTAAGTTTCAATTCTCTAAACAAGGCGTGAATGTGCAATAATGCTTTCAGAGTCATTTTAAGTTCAGTTATGTTTCACAAGTAAGCATATGAGTTTCAGTTTAGACATGAGGCAAACAATTTCAAAACCACGTGGTTAGATCCAGTCAGCTCACCCTGTTTGTTAACTGAATGCATCATAAACATCACTTCTTCACAGTGAAAGTGATAGAGCACTTGAACAGGCTGCCCAGAGAGATGGTGGAATCTTCTTCTCTGGAGAATTTCAAAAGCCACTTGGACTTGTTCTTGTGTGATCTACTCTGGGCAATCCCACTCTGGCAGGGGGGTGTGACTAGATGATCTTTAGAGGTCCCTTCCAATCCGTACGATTCCGTGATTCTGTGATTTCAAATTAGTACACAATATACTCACATTGCTTTGTTTTCCACCCTATTTATGATCACGTGTTTACAGTCAGTCACTATCCCTGACAGAATAGTCATGGATGTTAAAAAACCTACCCAGTTCAGCAGCCTAGCTAATGATCAATATTACACCAGTGAAAAGGAAAATGCTTGCACTGAGACTGTATATGGTTGGTTCTAAAATCAAGCCTGTGACTATCTCATTTCATTGACTGTGATTGAAATAATTTTCAGAAATGTTCTTTGTAACTCTGGAATAAAGTGATACACTAGTCATGGCTAATAACCATATCAGTTGTAATGATATCTGACCTTTCTATGGTGTTCTACAGTTTGAGGGTTTGGGTTTTTTCCTTTTTAGGCTTTTGAGATCACCCATATTTTCTGACATTATTCCCTTCATTTGAAGGATCAGGAGAATTGAACTACAACACAGCTGAATAACATAATCAAAACTTCAAGTGAGACAAGGAAGATATGTCCTTAAATCTAACCTTCTAAGGAACTCACTAAGAACAAACCACATACCTAATACCCGATGGTACAGTGTGCCTTTGGAAACAATGTATTTCCACCAAGAAAAGAGTTATTACCCATCTATCTATACTATGTAGGATGTAGCTGCTGGAAAGTTGCTTGGAAGAAAAAAGACCCAAGTGTCATGGACACAAGGTTGAAAGTGAGACAGCAGTGTGCCCTTGCTGCAAAGAAGGTAAATGGTATCCTCAGCTGCATTAGAAAAAGTATTTATTTGCAGGTCCTTCCCCTTTAATCAGCACTGGTGAGACCACACCTGGAGTCCTGTGTCCAGTTCTGGGCTTCTCAGTAGAGGAGAGACATGGACGTACTAAAGAGAGTTCAACAGAGGGTCACAGGGATGATGAAGGGACTGGAGCATCTCACATATGACGACAGACTAAGAGAGCTCAGACTCTTCAGCCTGGAGAAAAGAAGGCTCAAGGAGCATCTTATCAATCTATATAATTATGTGAAGGGTGGGTGCAAAGAGGATGGAGCCAGGATTATTTCAGTGGTGCCCATCAACAAGACTACAGGCAATGAACACAAAACTGAAACACAGGAGGTTTCCTCTGACCATCAGGAAACAATTTTTTATTGTGAGGGTGACTGAGCAGTGGCATAGGTTGCCCAGAGAGGTTGTGGAGTCATCTCCATCCTTGGAGATACTCAAAAGCTGTTTGGACATGGTCCTCGGCACCCAGCTTCAGAAGAGGATGTTGGACCAGACGATCTTTAGATGTCCCTTCCAACCTCAGCCATTTTTTGATTGTGTGATTCTATGTTTAACTAAAAAGAGTTATCATACTTCTGTGTATACCCAATACACATTTCCCCCAGAAGTGCTCACACAATACATATTACGCAGCTTGTATACAGTTGTAGTTTCCATGACAGCAGGAAGCACTTAAACAGAGACTATATACAGGTTTTGATCACATTCCATTAACTTACACAGATTTTAACAAAGAACAACTCTGCTAAAAATTGATGTTTAAAAAACATCAGGTGTATACTAAAGCGGCACACAAGATCCATTAAAGAATCACTTAGCTACATCTCTAGCCTGTCTGGATCCAAGCCTCCCACAGGTCATTGCCTTCCTAGAGATAGACTAAATGTATATATAGAAGAATTTCAGTATCACTGTATTTGATGGAACACAGAACTGCAAAAACACATTCAAATCCGCATGAAGCAAGAGTCACACTCAGCACATATTTGCAAGAAAGAGAAATTCTTGAAATTAATTCAGTAGAAACTGGTAAAAACATAGAAAAATTTTCAGATATCCATCATCTTTAAATGGAGTTATACCAACAAAATATTTGATAGTACAGAAAATAAAATTCATCTTAGTTTCCTCAGTATGAAGGAGTCCACCTAAAATCAAGAAGTCATAGTTTGGATGGATGGTGGAAGTTTACTTGGAGTTACACTCTGTTACCACCAAATAAAAAGTGAAGGCAAAGTTAAAAGAGTGTATAAATAAGAAGAGCTATTTATTATGTCTCAGAGAGCTGAAGAAATGCTCAGAAGTTTTAGTGCTTCCATGATAGATTACACTGTCTAGGTGGATTGACATCATATGTCAGATAAAAATATACCTGATAGAAACTATGAACTTTAAATTTTAAAGTTTAAGCTTATCTTAAACAAAACCAAACTTAGAAGTTTAAAAAGAATATTTCAAAATGGAAGACAAGACTGAGTTTTGATTTTTCCAGAAATTTTTTTTGTGAGAGAGGTGGGAAATTGCACAAGTTTTGAAAGCTTATGCTTTGAAAAGCATAATTTTATAAAGTTTATATTATTTAGGCATAATTGGAATAGCAAAATAAAATTTAAAAAAGAAAAAGACAATACAATGCAATAGAAATTAACAGCAAAATATAAAAAGCAACATCTTTTGAAATAAATATTGTTTAGAAACAAACAAACAAACAAAGACTGTATTTCAGATAAAACCTACATAGACTTTGCTGATTTTTAAAAATTAAATAATTCCTACTCTTTTTCAAAACAAGATGTCACTAGAACCAATACATTTCTACAGAACAGTCTGATGAATCCAGGATTTTTTCAGCAAGCTTGTTCTCTCCTCTAGTTCTTTCATGGGAGTCATTCTGTTGATGTTTTGGTATCAGGATAATTTATAAGGTATTGACTGAGTTTTAGTAAGCAAAGCCAAAGTCCAATACTTTTCTCAGGGAGATTTCCCACTGAAGCTAGCCAGAGCTCTGTTCAAATTGAGGTGAGAAGCCTGATCCAACATACTGAAGTTGTAATGATTCAATGGACTTTGCAAAACGGTCCTGATAAAACTAACTTAAAAAACCCGTTACTTGGTTTGTTGCTGTTAAATGCCATCATAATACTCAAGAGGTGGAAGAGCTGATCAGTTTTTTAAAAAGAATAATGGTGAGGGAACTTAGCAAAATGCCAGAGAGCTACATCACTAATATATTTGTAAAATAAATCTATCTCCTGCAAATCTCCAGTCTTCCCTTTGTAGATCAGTATATAGCATGCACTTTAACCGCATTTAAGTCTGTTCATAGGGAAGCTCAAAGAGACCTGCACTAGCAAAATGTGATTCTGTATGGAGAAATAATTATATAATTAAATGTGGGTTTTCTGTATTTTTTTCTCAATATCTGTGCCTGCCAACGTTTCACCCTTCCTTTCCTTCCATGATATCACTTCTAACAGAGATGAAGCAGCCTTGGTTTCCAGTGAAAAGGAAGCATAGCAGCAGGTCCACAGGAAGAATTCAGGATGCTTGCCATAAACCATCTACCACATACAGCAAACCAGAATTTTTTTCCAGGGTTACTCAGAGCCAATGCAAGACAGCAACATACAGTGAAACATTTGTCTTAAACACCCTATGGTGATTTTAATGGAGGAACAGTCATTGGAAAGCATGTGGAACTCACCTTTTTTTTCTTTTCTTTTAACATCCTGTTCTCAGTTTTGTTGCAGGATCTTCACTTGCAAAAAAAAAATTTCTGGCTTATCCACTTCAAAAGTATCTCCATCATGGACAAGTATAGAGTCTGTTTTATGGATCCTTTTGACATGATTTAAGCCTACAAAGTATTCCTAGTTAAACTACACTCTGCATATCCTGTATGATTTCAGTTTCAAAAGCACAACCTCAAAATTCACATAGAGTTTGTTCAGAGTTTCAGAGACATCAGTGAAATGTAAACCTCATATTTTCACTATTTTCACTATTTTGGTTAGTGCATTCGGTCACTCACACATTTTTCTTTTTATAAAAAATTATTCTTAATGGTAAAAAAACCACAGACCAATGAGAAATAATAATATTAAACATAATTTATTTCTGTTAAATAAGTTAACAGTAAAATATAAGATAGCATACTTTCAAAACAAAACTCACATTTGTGTAAGAAAATGTCTAGACTCTTGAAGACTAAGTACTTGTCTCTGATAGTTTTGATACTACTTGGGCAAAATCAAGAAAATACAGGTAAATATTGCTCTGAAAGTTCTTCCCACATAAACATAAACTCCAACATGTAAAACCACCAGCATTTTTCCATCAGGTAAACATTTATTTGAAGAAAAAGCTGTGGAGTAGAAATGTGGTCATTCTTTCTTTTAAAGTCCTGGAATGTGTAAATTATTTATTTCCTCTTTTAAAGTACAACCACAAAGAAAATAAATTTTTGTCTAATGAAGAGCAAAATATTTGATTTATGTGACATTGCTTTACTGACTGACAATATTATTTAACAGATCTACTCTTCTACACAAACTTACACCTGTGTTAACATTTAGGCGGAGAAATACACTCATTGACATCAAAAGTACAATACAGGCTGGAACTCCTGCCACTTTGAAGAGTAATAAAACTTAAGAACAATAACCTTATGTCCATTAGCCTAATGTTTTGTGGGGAGGCAGAAGTCTATAAAAATGTTCATATTCACTAAAATTAAGCTCTGGGTCTGGGTTTTTGTTTCTCTTCTAAAAGTGTGTATCAGTTATTTTTTTTCCCTAAGACAATGCATGTGTCTGTAACTGTGGACAATTTCCAAAAACACCAAGAAGTAGCATGTGCCAACCATTTTGATGGACTATCCAGAAGCTAGGAAAAAAGACCAGAGCACATACACTACTTCACTTATCTTCTCCAAAAGGTGCAACCAATTTCCTGAATGGTCTCCTGCTACATTTCATTTTATCTTGACATGTGCAGAATAGAGTCCCCAAGGTATTTCAGGGGAGGGGACCTGAAGCCAGGATTAAAAACTCACATCGTGCTCTATCTAGAGCCTCAGATTTCCTTCCTCTGAGTTGGAGCACTGCAAACATGCACAAATGCAGTTAAACAAATGTTCCATCAATACAAGAAAGGGATTTTAGGCAGGAAAGAGAAATATGGATGCACACCATGTGCCAACGGCTTCTGCAGAGACTTACTGTGGTGCAGGATTTAAAATTCTCTGCATACAAACAGTTAATCACCACAACCATTTAAAATGTCAATGGAAAAAGAAATGGTTTCTAGGAGCATATAACTGCCCAGATAGCTTTCATCAGCCCAGCCACATGAAAGACCCAGAGGCAACTGCAAAGCCACCATCAATACGAGTGCCTGTGGAGTCCTCTCTGGTGCCAGATCCTGCTGCTTCGACTATAAACAATATCTCCTATAGCGTTACATCTAGAATCTCTGGCTGCCAATCAAGCAGGAAGAGAAGGAGAAGGAAGAACTGTCTAATGCACTAGAGTAAATGTACTATCTCCATTAAGTGCTGTATTTTATACCTTTGTGGAGTAAGTGGTTTTGCAAAAGGACAAACCTCCAAAATGTTAAAAACTTGTTGCAGAGAAAATGTAGTGCCGTTTTGATACTTAATTTTAATGAATATGAGCATTTTTATAGACTTCAGTCTCCCCACAAAACATTAGGCTAATGGACATAAGGCTATTTTTCTTAAGTAACTTTATGGTCAGTCATTTTTGCGTGTTTGTGTTGATCTGGGTGATACTCCTAGCAAGCAACAAACAGCAGAAGGTGTTTGCAACGTGCATTCGTTTTCCTCATTGGTCATGACACAGGTGCTCCCACTGACAGTAGAATGTTGATATGTTGAAAATGGTCAGAGAACACTGTGATTTCAGGCCACACACACTTCTCTTGCCCATAGCAGTGTTGTAATTTTGCACCTGTGTCTGAAGCAGTTATTCTGTTTCTCTGTGAACAAGGATGAATATGATGCTCCAACTGGGAACATCTGCTTTTGGTGCCCAATTTTGACTGGTTTCTGGTCTGTCAGAATAGACTTGTGTAACGGCTCAGATTTTCATGAGACTCGACCCAGTCATCGTATTTGTGTTCATTGTGAACTTGGGACTCAATCAATTGCAAAAGAGCAGACTAGTGTTCAGGCTCCAGTCTGCAAACTGTAACTGTCTAGTTTTCATTAAGGTGCATGCTTACCACTGATGTCGCTTCCACAAGTTGAATAAGAAAGGTGTGGCAGACTGAAGTCCTGGAGATGTATTCTATAATTAATCTGTATTTATTTAGACATGTCAGCAATAGCATTTGCATCAGGAGCTAATCGCCCCTTCAGTTTTATGCTAATAATTGACTGCCCAGCCCAGAAAGGCAGGAAAAAGGAAAAAAAAAAAAAAATAGGAAGAAAAAAAAAAATCTACTGAAAGCTAAGTACAAAACTTGTCTCTGATAGCCTTGGCATTACTTATATAATGGAAGCTATGGATAATTATCACTCTGAAATTTCTAGTAATGGAAAAAAAGTCTGCTATAAACATACTGAACTAGTGCAGACTGTGACTGAAATGGTAGCTTAACTATGTTGCACTTTCTCTTCCTAGCTCTAAGCTTTTCTTTCAACTTGAACTAACTTCTCACTTGTAGTTAGCTGTTAATATTTTACACAAACAGCTGCTCTAAATTGGTAGCACTGAATTTATCACACATTATAGAAAGACTCAGAAGATCCTGGCAGCATCTTGGCATCTTCCTTTTTTTTCTTTTTTTTTTTTTTTCTTCCTTTAAGTGACAGGCTACTAAAAATCTTTAGAACTTTTCTGTAAATTCTTCACTAGGACAGGTGAATGTAGAAATGAATGACTCAGTGAGAATATGTAAGGGTTTTATCCCAAAAATCTTATTAAAATGATAAACACATATTTCTTATTTATGATAATAAAAATAGGAAATATGTACTGGTAAATTATATTAGCAATGAGTTGGTGTTCATCTCTGAATTAGGTTACATCAGTTTTCTACTGATGTAACATTACTGAAGGAAAGAAATTTAGAGTTGTAAGTGAGACAAAATTCAGATTCAGTATGTCCTGTGTTATTTCTGTATTGAATAGATATTGCACAGTTCAGAACCAAGTGTGATATAATACCAAAACAGCATAGGTGATTAATACTGGAGACTTGTCAATGGGAAAAACATTAACTCTGCCTAAAGAGGATTATACTGTGAGACATTTGTTTTATTTTTATCAATTAGCTTATTCTTTGATTTGAATTCTACACCCTCTGGCATCAAGAAGATGCTTGATTTTTTTTTTTTCTTTAAACAAAGGATTATTCTTCCTCAAAAGGGGATTGTCTAGTTCTTTTATTGTTTTATGTCACACAGGGGAAAAATGCTTTTGAGGCATTACCTCTGAATTTAGCAGGGATGAGAGTTTACTGCTATATAATCATTAGTCAATGCAGTAGCTGAAACCTTAAACAAAAGAAAACAAACTACAAACAGGCAAGCATCCCCTAAAGGCACATCAGAACACCAGAGAGAGGAAGCATGGATTTCAAACACGGCTGCCCAAGCATGTGCTAAATATTGCCGCTCCTGACTTTAAACAGCACACCAAGGAATACAACATCACCTTCTAGTCTTTGAAACAATACTGGGAAGCAAGGGAAAAAGAATTGAAAGGTTTTAGCAAATGTACTTTACTCCTACTCTTTTTTATTTTGAGACTTCATGAAAATTATATTTCCAAGCTAATAAAACCCTTCAGTATAAAGGAACTCTATCATAAAGCCATTAGAAAAATATCATTAAACCTCAAATGTCTTCTTTCATGATACGTGCTTCCCCATAACAAGCAAACTGCCTGATCCTTGTGAACTGTCTCAGACAATTACTGCTCATACTGTGGTTGTGAGTCACAAGAAAGCTTTAGAAAGATTTTTACCATGGCTGTCCAATTGTATGTACAAACAATCGCCAGGGCCACATTTGGGTGATACCAGCCTGAGGTAGCTGTAAGTAGTTGGAAGGAGCTAATTAGAGAACTGTATTTCATCCTGATATACGGCCAAACACTATACAAATAATACATACAGTGAGAAACATCTAATTTATGCTACATGTGAAAAAGGAAGGTGATGTATTGAACACAAATGAGAAACATTAAATACATTCTATTTTCTTAATTTCTTTCTACTGGCATATTAACTATGAATTCAAAACATATTGTCAGTGTTACTCAAGGCAGTGATTGCTTCATTAATTTAAGTATTTGTCAACACAGAATAAATTCTAGGTCAGTGATTTAAATACAATCTACATCAGTAATGATCTGAAGCTGGATCCAGCCCCCTCTGCAGAATCATTTTGGCATCTGTAGGGTTTCAAGTGGGAGTCCAAAATACACCATCTGATGATTGTTCAGTGTTCTATATGGCATGAGTTCCTCTATAAATATAGGTGTAGAACATGCAAAAGCCTTAATCTAAAAGTAATTGAGTGAAAAAAAATTAGGCTGTCACACTTCATCTTGTGTAGAGGAGAACTGCCCATCCATTGAAGGATGCTGGTGTAGGGAAGTGCTCTCTGATATCGGTACTTTATATGGGTTTTGGATGCAAGAATCTGGAGCCACTGCTTTAGTTTGCAAGAATGAAATTCACCACTTCTTTAACAGTAATGACAAGACAATTTGCAGGAGTGAGAAAACAGAGAAGACAGGCAGCACTCACAGGAGTTTATGAGAGTCAGATGCAGAACAATAAACTGATTCCAAGAAAAATTATGAAAAAAAATGGTTTTGAGGAAAAAAATGGTTTTGAGGAAAAAATGGTTTTGAGGAAAAAATGGTTCTGAGGAAAAAAATGTCCCAGGAAAGAAAGATTTCCATAAACAGGTATCAGTCATGTCTTTAGCAAGAGTTTTCCTGTATTTAGTCTCCAGCTGTTTTTATGAAATCATAGAAGGGCAAATAGAAGCTGGACTAGGTTTTCTGCAGAGACAGCTCCATAAGACAAGGTAGGGTTAAGGAGGAGTTTTTTGATTATTGAGATTTTTGCATGAGCTCATGGGATGATCTCTGGACTCACCTCCAAAACCCACAGCCATGCAAAATCAACAGGAAACACAAGAAGCTTCCCTCGGAGATGGCTGTCTTGCCCAGTGTCCCAGCACTGTGACTGAGGGGGAATTGCCATACCAGGACCTCTTTTCCATTACTGCTGCTGGACCCCTCTCAAGCCAAACTTGTCCTGTACTTGCAATAGCTTCATAGCTTCTGTAGTGGGACGTACAGTTTCAGTGGGACAGCAATGTGAAAGGCAAATGACAGCCTGTCTCTTTTGTACTTAGAAGACGTGGAACCATCAGAGTTCTCTGCATTAGGTAATGAAAGAAAGGGTCTACACAACCTTCAAGACAGCTGAAACCCCTCCTGGTACTAACGAAGAGCAAGTGCCTCCTTCTATGGACAGATTTCAATATAAGGACTAGGTCTAAGCTCGCTTAGGCCTAATTATTAATGACCTATGTTATTAAAACCATGATCTTTGAAAAATAAGCTTTTTAAAAGTATTTTCAAAGTCTTTAATTTGCTGGAAGTGTCCTAAAGATGATACAAACCACATGCTCTACTACAGCACTCAGAAAACAGACTTTTTATTGGATAATGATGTGGGATGAGAGATATTTCATCTTTCATACATTTATTTGACAATGATGAATTTAATTCATTCTATCACATTGAATGATACATTTATATTCAGTATGTAGTTTAAAATTTCATAAATGATTAAAGTCCTTGCCGTTTTAATTATAATATGAAGAGAGCAGCTAGAACTTATTTGCAAAGAATAATGTGCAAGTCAATAAATTTGGTGAGTACTCCTGACAACATATAAATGATGACTTTAGTTGCATGACTACCTGTGGAAGACAGCTAGATAACAAGAGTCCTTGTGTTTCTTCTCCATCAGAATGAAGCTGCAATTCATTCACTTCCAAACAGCAACAACCTCATTTCAGCAACTGGTAGCAAACAATTTGCAAAGCTTTAGAAGTTGTCTTTTACATCCTGCACTAATGGAAAAGGTCAGCTTGCCAAGCAGAGGGCTGCAGACAGCTACCATCCACCAAGTGGTGAGCTGTAATTTACCTCACACATGTAAAGAAGATTCTTCACCCTGGAAGAATCAATAAGGGCTCTGAATAAAGAGGGCAAGCAGCTTTTGGCTTAGCCTCACACTGTGCAAACAATAGTTGAGCTTTCTTCATGCTTGCCCCCCGTCAATCTGAATCACAGAGACCACCACTAGTTAATTCACATCCACTAAATGTTTGACCAAATCCTAATGGAAAGATTTCATTGACTCTTTTTGGCTTTGGATGAGATCCATGTGCATGGATCCACTACAAGGGGACTATCCAAGCATCCAATAGTGACATGGGAATCTGTCGACAAGGAATTGAAACAATACCAGTAGCACACAAGTCAGACATATATCATATATATATTTCTTTCTTCACTGGACTTTTGCTCAGGCATTGCAAAAGTATCAGGAGAAACTTTGGATAAACTCCCAGACCTGAACATAGCCCATGCAGACTCATTGAAAAAAAAAAAGTTTTTGTATTGACCTTCACTCAATTTTCTTTTTGCTGCTCACAGTGTGGAATACAGTAGATCCCAATTTACTCTACTTATGTCCTTTTTTGATCTAAGAGGCTTGTACAAAGTCATGACACTCCAAGTGTTTATTTTAGAAAAAAATATTCATAGCCTTTTCAAGCTGGAAGTAGTATAAAAACTAAGCAAAGTGTTATTTTTTTCCTCTAATCCTAATGAAAAACAAAACAAAACAAAGACAAAACAACAAAAACACAAACCACCCACAACTAAAGCAATTCAGACCACATTTTGTTGAAGGAGAAGAAAAACGCCCTCAGGCTGAAAAGTCATATGCCGAAGTATTGTCCAAAGCAGGATAAAACAAAAGAATCAGAAACTCTTCTGGAAAAGGAGAGCGTATAATGGAAACAATGACAGGCCTTTAACTGTAGTAGTGCTGCTGGCTGCCACTATAATGAACTGAAACCTACCATCTCCTAGGGTTAATAAGACACCTGTCTTGAAACTAGGAGTCATATTGGTTTTCCAAGCCTGCCACAATACTTAAAGTCTTGATGAAGTTCTTACTGTGCCAAAGGAACTTCCTAACAAAGCCACTGAGTCAATTTAACCTAGTGAAACTGGACCCTGTAGACTGGGTTATCAGAGTTTTGTGTTGAGATAATTACAGCACTAAAGAGAGCATATGGGCTGTCAAGGCTGGCACATGGCCTGCGCCAGCTGTTACCTGGGTGCTTTGGAAAATCTACTGAACAGCATTTTGGACACAGAACAGCTATATGTAAGTTTTCCAAGACATCTAGTGGGAGATCCTCATAATAAATTTATTTTTTATATGGGGAAGGATTACACCCAATAACATGAAGGCAAGAAGAACAACCTTAAACTTCAAATGGAAAATACCAAAGGAAAACAGTCTTGAATAAAAGTGAAGTGTACCAATAGCAAGCCTCACCTGTGGTAAAGAATAAACTGCCCAAGAAACCAGCTATTGTATAGCTCAACTTAAAAAGAATACTGAAATACAGCTCTTTAAAAGCTTTTCTGGAAACATGTCTCTGAGTCAAAGGGAATTATCCTAATATTCCTGGTATGACTACTCTGTGAAAAATGTCTTCAAAATGCAATGTCATAGCTAATCGAAAATCATTACTAACAATTATTATTATTGATTAGCTGTGATGCTCTTACACGGCCTGCCTTTATGAGGTAATATTATCACGGAAAATATTTTAAATAGGATGCATCCAATGAGTTAGAGACTAAATATAAAGAGGAATCAAACTGAAATGTGCCCATACAGAGTGAAACAACTGTAACAACACACACCAAAATTTTATAACATACGAGGACTGAAAATTTTGTTTATTGCATCCAGGTGGATTATAGTAAATTGTATTAATTGTTTAGATAAGTAGACTTAACTACTCAAACTGAAATTCCTAAGGCACAAAGCCATTCTAACTAAGCCTGCAATATCTGTGATGTAAGCGAATGACTTGGAGACATGAAGACTGACAAGTTGTGGAAGAGACAATGCTTCATTTCCAACATCTGACCGGATGCATCAGAGTTTTAGGACCTTAAGTGTTTGCCATGACTGTAGCTGAGCTTAGTGTCACTGCCACAGCTAGAAGCCCACCTGCAAGATTCAAAATCTTAGTTTCTCAAAGCAAGTTAAACCTATAAAGCTGAGGTTCTGAGGCCCCGGTTTCAGTTTCAGGTCACATTATCATCCAAAAACACAGATTCATTCCTCTGACATCATTGCCTTTGTGGACCTAATGCAAATTATTTCTTCCACACCATTCAATTTCATGTCTTCATGAATCTCTTGAGAAATTAATGGAAGGGAAACTCAAGATTTTCCATCTCCTTGAATATGTCATTTCAGTAGGAACATAGTTAATCCATATTTCCGCCTTTTCTAACTCAAAAATATATCAACATCATTGCTTGCAAATAAGGGTTTGTAATAAGATGGTTCAATCAATAATTTTTTGCATGCTGAAATTCTTACTTACCTTTGTTGGTCTGCATCTACTTGAAAGTAATGCATAGAAAAGCTTGAAGACTAACAATATTGCTATCATACTTTTTTCAAAGCAAAATCTGCCCCTTTTTTAGCTCTAAAATCCCTATTTCGTTGAAAAGGAGTGTATTTTGGAGTTGAAAAATTCAGTTATTAGATTTAAATTTTTAAAATCCTATCCCTTAAAAACATTTAGGAAATCCAGTTGTATTACATCAAAGTAAGTGCATTACCACATTATATTTTGCAAGCTTTAGCAAATAAAAAAATCCCCCAGAAGAATCTTAATTCTTATCTATGGAAAACATTAAACTGCTAAGCGCTAACAACTGGAATTAGTCCTTAAATCTCTAATGAGAATAATAAAACATGAGTGCAGTTTGTGCTGTAACTTGATAAGGCCTGAATTTACTTGCTGTTAGTAAAAGTTCCTGATCCAGCAGTATGGCGTTTTACTCCCTGAGGTACAGGAAACAATATCTGTCCTTTAGGAGCATCCTCTGTGGTAAGCACTTCTTATCGGGGCTATCAAAGGACTAAGATAGCAGTGTAATATCCAGTAACAGCAGCTTTATGAGCAGATTCATTACTGATTTAAATCAATCTAAAGCATGTAGTTCTGTTTAACCCATTCAGAACAAAGCTGACCTCCTTGCAAAATAATTTCTTCTGAAAGTACTGCAAACTATCTCTGTGCTACCACGTGCAGTAGGCATTGAATCTCAGCAGCAGCAGCAGCAGCAGAAATAACAAGGAAACACCACAATGCTGTAAGACACACACATCCCCAAGAAAAATAACATCCCTTATACTAAAAGCTTCTCACTCTGAAAGGATGCAGTACTTTCCAGAAGAAAAATTTAATATTCTTGAAAATACTGTTTTGAACTAAACTAGGGCACTATATGCAGAAGGAATTCAGCTGAGCCAGTCTAAAATCATCTTGCTGCCAATTTGTCTGAAAATCTATTTTTTTTCAAAGTCAGTATCTAAATACTATTCACTGAAAGTTTCTGGTAAAACATTTATTGGATGACAGTCTTCAGATTTTATTTGTGAAGATATTTTTATTCTTTGCAATGGAAAATGTAATTGTAACTTTTCTTGAACTTTCAAAAGTAAAATGAAAATATTATGTTATCAGTCAGTAGTTTAGCGAGTCACAGTTATTTAAATTCTTAATATTTTTACTTCACATCAACAAAGATTCCTTCGCAACTTTAAAGAAAGAATATTTTTTTAAGTGTCATTTATATTTTTTCATATGACGGGATTTAAACACAGTTCAAAAACATTGCAAATGTAATTTATTTAAATCATGACTTGCTAATTTTGCCCGTAATTAGATCACAGAGGTCTCTAAGCATTACTTTTTGATTAGTGTTTAGAAAGACAAAAAAACCCACTACTGCACTCAGTTTGACACAGCTGTGAAATGTCAATCGGCTCCTGGCCAAGAGAGGCCCACCAGATAAACACAGCACTTTGAAAGATTAGAAGAGTGCATAAATAATATGCATTGATGACACCCTGTCACTGCTAAATTCAGCTCAAGCATTGACCATAAATGGTCACCTTCATAATTATCTTGGGCCCGATCCTGCTCTTTCCAAAGATCAGTTTGAGTTAAATTATTGATCGCAACAGTCGGTCCCTCGTGTCTTAGGAGTTAATGGGATCAAAGTGACATATAATCAGCATGTGTAATTCAAGGATCTCAAACTTCTTGGAATCCCTCGGGACTTATTTTGGAGACATTGCCTTTATTTCTGGACTATTCCTTTGAATACTAACACGAAAAGTGTAATTCAG
The DNA here is from genome assembly GCA_025331215.1 of Actenoides lindsayi. Classification (NCBI taxonomy): domain Eukaryota; kingdom Metazoa; phylum Chordata; class Aves; order Coraciiformes; family Alcedinidae; genus Actenoides; species Actenoides lindsayi. The sequence goes on from WTSP01020132.1 coordinate 56,907, forward strand.
ATTCCAGTAAACAAGCAGCCTGTTTCTCATCCTAAAGAGCAATTCTCTCAGAGCCCGTTCAGAGCCTGACCCTGTAATTCTTCCATAACCCTTCCCTAGTGACCAGAGCTATGCACGTACTTTCCCACCTTCAGTCTAAATCCATTCCCCTGCCAGTAATCAAGAAAAATCACACATAGGGTAAGCACATGCAAAACATCAGCATTTCTGTTTCTGTCTTCATTACAAAGGTTCACAGACCAAAATGAAAACTCTTACACACTTGAACTATTTTAATTAGTGCAATTTAGTATTCCCCACAAATGCAAAAAGGTTGCACACTGATTCTTTGATTTAAATATTTTCTAACAAACTCTGTAATTTTACTGCAGCATATGCTTTCATGGTACTTTATGCTTTCACGGTAGTTTATGCAAACGTGAACTCTTTGAGATAACAAAATCAGCATGAATTTTGTATTAGAAATATATTGCAACATTAATAAAACAAAACACTGTATTTTCTTATGATAATATAGTTTAAAGAAATAGGTTTATTTTCAAGGTTCATACCATACAGGTGACAATCTATTTATTTACTCCTGCCTTTATTGGTAGCTATATATTTCTTATTAGATAATAAATTTGATCCTCCAAACTATTTTGCTTGAGCATCAGAAAATATCACAGTGCTAAAGGGAGAGATGGCACCTAAAAATATGCTGATGACCTCCTCTCTCTTGATAAAACTGGAAACTGCTCTGTAACTTGATCAATTTCTTGCATCTACAGAATATTGTTTTTTGAGGCTGGTATGGGAGAGAAATATCAAAACAGGCAGAGATTTTTTCAGTTTTTCAGAAAGAGGTGAAATAAAAAAGCTTTACCTGCAGTGCCTTTAAAAAAAAAAAAAAAAAAATCTTTAAAAAGAGAAAATTCTTTTTTCCCTTCTATCTGATACAGGAATAAAACATATGCACTTTATGTCATATATGGGCTTTAACACTTGCAAAGTTGCCATCAAAATGAAAGCTAAAACCAGGCCCAGAGCAATGGAGTATAGTTTTTAGGAGTATGTCAAATTATCTTCAATAGCCATTTTTTAAATAAAATATGAAAACTTGGAGCAGACAGCAAAGAATTGTATTGGGGGTAAAATCTTTCATTTAGACATAGATTTAAAGAACTCACGTCTTAAAAATCCCAGAAATAGTGTTCTTTAATTGCCATGGGATGTATATGCCTGTGGTATGAAAGACTTTCACATGTCAGTTTTAACAAAAGTTCCTCTAAATTTATTTCTTTAAACACACCATCATTCAGTAGGTCTACAGACCTACTGGAACAGAGGAAGAGTAGTATTTGTTCATGCTTTTTGTTTCAGGCTCTAAATGTAATCCTACATTTCAAGGTTACCAAGAGGGAGGAAAGAAATTATAATTGTTTTTTCAGTCTGATTGTCCCATTTAGGTGATGTACATACTCTGAGCAAATTAATTGCTTTGCATTTTGTTTATATTTATTAACTGAGATTAGGAAAGGCAATAAAATACTATATCAAAGCATTATAGAGAAAACAGCTGGAATCAATCTTTCTCGTTTGTCACAGACAGCACTTATTTAAATCTAAAATATGTTCTTCACTGTCCTTGGTCTATTCTGGTACATAATAGGTTGTGCCAAATATAGGGCTACAGATTCCTCTCTTCTTTTTAAACATAAAAATCAGGAACAATTAAAAAAAAAAAAACAAAAAAAAAAACCCCACATATCAAACTTCTATTACTAGAAGAAGAACAACAAAAAAGCACCAAAACCCCCCTGCAGTCTGTAAGATCTCTGCTTCTTAAGCTAGCAAGATTTTATTTCTGGTTTTGAAAATCATTAAGTGCATAATTTCTGCAGGGCTACTGCCAGACTTTAATCATTATGCCCTACCATTCAGACATTCATTCGGGGGCAAACCCTGCAATAACAAGAAATTCAGAAGGGCCTTGTAAAGAGAAAAAGTAAAAACTGTTAAGTAATACAGTGCATTATGAGTCTGTAAATAAGGCAGCTGCACACCCCCCTCCTCATTCAGACAATTGTGCAAGAAAGGCGTAATCCGACTGTAATTTGTTAGACTCAAAAATTAATTTAAAATAGACACGCTTGCATCTATCCAATGCTGATTAGGTCTCCCCAGTTTCTGAAAGTTTAGAATCTGAAACACTGCAACACCATCACCTGCTCATTATTATTTTTTAAACAAAGTAATACTGAATCTCACACATAGGAAGGAAGATAAGCAACAATATAGAGCAGGCTCCAAGTTAAATCTGGTTCAGACAGCGTAATAATGATGTCATTAAGGCTCCGAGCTGAATGGGAATCAGACAGTACTGTAGTACAGCTGCAGACATAAATCTGAAAGAACTTTTTTGGCTACATTCTCAGACTTACCTTGAAAGATATTTAGGAGCTCCAGCAATGTGAGTTGAAAGAAATGTTCTCAAAGGGAGGTTTGTAGACTGAAGAACCTATGTAGGCCTTATAGGCAATTTCTTCTGTGGCACAGGAAGGAACATTTTGTTAAATGAATAAACTAAGAGAAATAATTTCAGAAGAAGTGCAAACCAGAAAACAAATAAACCTTAATACTACCACAAATAAATGAGACTAAGGCAATTGTGGGACTGCTCAAAGCCTTTTTGCCTTGCTGAATGAAAGCAATCCCTAAGACTGAATGGGTAATGAGATCCTGGCTCCTGAGATTTTAGCTTTCTTAATCATGTTCATAATTAATTCAAGAACATTGATAATTTCATTACATTCTTTTTGTCTTATCAATAAATGATGTGCCTGCACTTTTGGTCCTGTGTACAGGGAGAAAGGAGATGCTTTGGGTAATATTGCACCAAGAATCGTGTATGTATATATGTATATATACATATATATAATCTATATGACCCAAAATAGGGATGTGGTAGTTATTATCCTTAACCAGGCCTCTATTATCAGAATATGATGACAAGCAGTTACAAATAATTAATAAGGTTTTTATGCAGAAATGCAAAGCCCTTTAAAGAAAAATATGCTGCAAACACAATTCCTGTCTGAAAGATACATACTTAGAATAAGATATATTTTCATAGATATTTGAGTGGAATTTACACAAACTCACATGACAAATATATTGTTAAAACATCTCTAGATTCTGTTTTTAAAATATCATTTTAAAAACCACCAACTTGAGCTCCTCTTTCTATTTGAAGAGATGTGCCCTTCTGTTTGTCCTTTCAAACACATTTCCAGTATCAGCTTACATCTAACACCAAGCTGTACTCACCCACTTAGTTGAAACTGTCTGGAGGTTTGACTTTTTTTTTTTTTTTTTTTTTTTTAATGAAGACTGAAAGGTCTCTCTTTAACTATCAGTCAGTCAAAAGGAAAGCATCCCTTCAGGGTTTACTACTTGCCCTATGTAATTTTCAACAAAGTAACAAATCTGTTTCGTTCCCTTTTTTTTATTGTTGTTGTTGATTTAGAAGTATCACTGGGTGTAGGCAGCAGAGTCTGTAGAAGAAAAAGGTTCTGACCAGAGTCACATACTGCTGTGTTATTTGCTCTCACTTGCACCTTATTTAATTCTGACATCACCAAAACCATCTGTGGAGTAAGTGACCCTACTCAAGAGAAGGCACCATAAATGGATCACAAACAGTTTAATAAATTAGTGTAACAACCTGCAGCACACAAGCTACACTCAGAAAATGTCTTACCATGCAGTAGCACTCATTGGTTATTACCTGATTATCTTTTAAAAATAGAAGAGTCATAGAATCATCTAGGTTGGAAAAGATGTTTAGGATCACCAAAAAACAGGTATTTTCTTCTTACAAGCAGGTTAAATGCCAACTTAAGAACAAATATATTCTCCATAAATTATCCTCTTTTTCCTTTCTGATGTCATCAGCTTCACAGTGATGTCACTCTATAGAAGGTATACCTGGTCCAACCAACCCCGGAGGCGGCTTTTAACCAGCAGAGTACATGTGAGGTCAGTTACATAATAAATATCCCCCTATAAAGAAAGCCAGCTAAATAAAGGTTTTCCATTCTTAACATACTTACCAGGGCTAGGAAGGAAAAGAAGCCTGAATTTCACTTATATGTAATGTTTTGTGATCATAAGTAACTAAGCATCTATTGTTTATACTGCTAAATAAAAAAGAGACCAAGGAGCAATCCCCTGGTCCAAGGTCAAATGACACCAATTGACCCCAGCCCACAGTGTTTATAGCAAGTGCCTTCAAACAGATGCGTCTGGGGAGACTTTACCCAAGGAGACCAAAATACACCTAGGGAACATGCTAGCAATTCAGTGGGGTGGACAAGTGGGACACTGCACTCAGCCTGGTCTCATAGCCTTCACTTATGTTTTATGTCCCTGAATGTAAAGATACCCATGGTGTCAAAAACCCTGGTGTCAAAGAAGTAGAGTATCCCTAGGATTTAGGCAGCTGAGGAGAACTATCAAGTAGTTTGGGATTTTTATGGGGGTTCCTCAAGGGATGGGGAGGCATCATAAGGGATCTACTAGAGCACAAAAGTAAATCTTTCCCTTTTCAAGTTGTAAGCAATGCTATATGAGGATAATAAAAGGCAAACTCAGGTAAATACAGCATGGATTATTTAGTATGCTTGAAGTGTTTAATTGAAAAGAAGCAGGGTCTGAACCACCCTTCATACCATCCCTCCTAGTTTACTAGGATGTCCCTTGGGGCTGTAAAAACAAATCCAAATTGATTTATGCAATCCAGATACTCCTATTCCTACTGGAGATGAGTGTGTGCAAATCTTGAAGAAGCATTTATCCCAGTCCTCCTGAGCCTCAGAAGGCCAGAGCCATAAAGTAAGACTGAGTCCATACTCTGGTGATCTGAATTGCCTCCTGGGGGGGCTCGTCTCCCCACTGACTGTAAAAAGCCTCTGACTACACTCTCAGTTCAGGTTTTTTAAGGGAATACTTGGAGTTAGGGAGATACGGCCAAACTATCATTCCTGGGTGCAATGAATTAAGAACACTAAATGCATTCAATTAAGTAGAAAACACTCTGTTCAACCTTGCTGTTTTCAGAGAGTGGAATTCAAGGAAAGTAGGCTCAGATCCTGGATTTTTATTTGGTTATTCTTGCTGTAGGTCAATGTAGTGCCTTCAGGCATTATGAATCTAAGCCTTATTGCTGAGATCAGCAGTTGTAATCCCTCTCAAATTTAGGGCAACATTTCTTTGAAGCAGTTTGGAACTATAAATAATCTGGAAATCTCTCGGAACTTCGTAACTTTTGCTGCAAGAGCTATTGACAAGATGATGAGCATCTCTAGCTTGCACATTGAGTTTTTCAAGAAGGTAGTCTCAAAATTGGACTAGCAATCCCCAAACCTTTTTTTATTTAGTAGTTTAGATATAGCCTTAGATTATCCATACTTTATTCCTAAGTGTAAGTAGTACTCTTTGACTTTGGAAAATTCTCCTCAGAGCAGAAACCTTAAAAGGTTCTAAGAGATTTGGAGAACCATCCTGAAATTCAGGAGGAAAATCCACAGCACAGTTACTGACAATCATCAATATTTTTTTCAATGATACTCTGTCTAAAAATTCACAAAATTAACCATTATATTAATGTTTATAGAATCACATTTTAAAACTAAATCCACTCATATACACGTGGGCAAAATTATGTGGGTTTTGCAGGATGAACTGATTACAGGAGAAAGATTACAGGAGAAAGAAGCCCAAAAAGAGCAACGCAGAATCACTTAGCAAGGCAAGCTGTTGCCTGTGACAGTGATGTATGAGACATGGGTGATATATATACTGGGTGGCTTTATCAGTAAATCATTGAGTTATTTACTTCCCTGAGGAACTGGACCTGTCCCTGGAAGAGACTGCACTGTGAGATGTACCAATGGGGAATTAATATTGGCAAAACAGTCAATTTACATTTGTTCACACAAAGAATCATAAAAAATAATTTAATAAATAATATGCCACAGATGTACTTCCTCTTCAAAGTACCAGTGCTTTAAAAATGGTAGAATCTGGATCTTCCTGTTGTTTTCCTCATTAACTTGAAAGGAAAAGTCTCCATAAAATGGGTTTGCTTTCAATATAGTTTTTAGCCAATACATCCCTGTCAGGGTGTGAACTGTTGCACTCTGAATTAAAAAAAAACGAACAAGAACAACAAACAAACAAACAAACAACAACAACAACAACAAACCACCCTACCACAACACAAAAACAGAGTATGAATCTCTGTAACTGAAAAGTTACAATACCACTTTTATTTTCTATACACTGCACATTAAAGGTAGAAGACAATCTCCAAAATCTGCAAGGAAGAACTGTGAGGCTGCTGCAGTTTCAAGCTTCTGCTCCTGACATTTGCTACAGGGTCAGCCACAGGGACTCTCAGATATAGCAATGAGCAGGATGTCCCCCACAGCCCCTCAGCAGGTGGAGCAGCAGTCAAAACACCACTGGTGCCTTTCCTCTTCCAGAGCTGCTGTGCTTGCACAGGCGGGAGGATCACCTGCTCTTTGTCCCCAAGACTCAGTACCACGCTTGCAGATTCCCTGCCTGAATGTGCTGCAAACTTGGTTTGGGAGAGAGCTCAAAGGGCTATCCTGGTGCTCAGCATGAAGCTGCTGTATAAATCCCTCAGTTGCTTGTCTTATGGTAATTTTGTTGTTCTGGGGGTTTTGGTTTTGTTCAGTTGGGGGGTTTTGCCTGCTTTTAACAAATCCATAGTTAATACCTTGTAGACTGAAAAACTACAAAATATGCACATGTTCAAATTGCAAAACAAAAAATTAAAAAATTCGTCATTGACACAAGCCCTACAAATATTGTTACTTGTTACATCAAAAATAAGCAAGAAAGCTCAAATGATGTGAACAGCTACTGTGTAGAAAAAAAAGCTCAATGTCATAGAGTGTTAAAGGAAGTACTAAGAACACCTGGACTTGTTCCTGTGCAACCTGCCCTAGGTGAACCTGCTCTGGCAGGAAGTTTGGACTAAATGATCTCTGGAGGTCCCTTCCAAGCCCTACCATTCTGTGATCCTGTGAAGGGCTTCTGCTAACATTAACAGCATTTTCAGAAAAGCTTTGAACAAATAAAGAAAAATCCGACACTAATTTTCAGTGTAATAAAAGCAGTGGCAACTTTATCATTGCTAATGCACAGAAAATTACAGCTGTGATGCATAGCATATTACGGCAGAAATGCAAACAAAATACTTTTTCCTCTTTAATTCCCCCACAGCATGGCCATTCATTGGAATTGTGCTACATCTCCAGCACTATACAGTGAATTTGCTTTATTCTCATTTGGGGCTGTTATTCATATATGCATATTTTTTGTTGTTGTTATGTGAGAGCTTTGGAGATTCCTTGCCTAAAGCCTACACATTTATTATGCTATATGCCAAGATTTTCAAACAAGAAGTGTGAAGCACACTGGACCTGGTACTCACCTAGGTCATGAAAATGTGACTGGATCTTAAAACATATAGTGACTTACAGTGACCAGCAGTATAATATTCAAGAGCTATCTGGTTACAAGTAGCATTCCTTAAGGCTTCACGCTGGGCTTTGTAACAACTTGATTGACATCCCAGACAACACAGTGGAAGATGTCCTCAGCAAGGTCGTGAATGACCTCAAAATGAGAGGCACAGTCAATATGCTGGAGGGCAGCTATTCAGAAGGATCTCAACAGGCCAGAGAAAGGGTCTGAAAGAAATCTCACAGATTTCAGTAATGAAATTTACGAAGTCCTGTAGCTGTGAGAGAATCCATGGATCTGTATAGAGAGCTGATTGATAGGCTCAGAAGCAGCTTTGGAAAAGATAACCTAGTGATTCTGTTAGACGGTAAATTAAGCATTTGTCAGCACCATGCTCTTTCAAAGATGAAGACCAGGCACATACTGAGCTGGGTTGGTAAAATTGTAGTCAGCAAGTCAAGAACATGATTATTCCTCACTATTATACACCTCTCTGACTCCATGTGGAGTAATGTTCAGTTTTGGACTCCCCAGTTAGAGAAAGATACTGACATACTGGATCAAATCCAGTTAGTAACCAGCAAGATAGCCAAGACCTCGGAGTTCACAATACAAAAAGAAGTCTGAGCTTGTTCAGGCTGAGTGGACATGGCTCCAAGCAGCCTGCTGTAGCTGAACTGTGTTAAGTGCGAAGTTAGACCAGTGCATCCCTCCAACTTAAATTACACTACTGTTCTGTGACAAGAAAGGAGTTAAAGGCTATAATAACATATTCCAGACCTAAGACTGTACATAGTATCAGCATTTAGGAAGTACTCAAACCATGACCTCTATAGTCCCATGTTTCAGACTCCAGAGATAGTGCGGTCATCAATTCTTTATAGTGCTTCTGTTTGTGCAATTTCTACCACTGACATTTTTTCATTAATAAACTTAAAAAATCATTTAGAGAACAAATGTAAATTGCATCAAAGCTTGAAAAGAACTGTTAAATTTCCTCTGCTTAAACAGACTATCTTGATGAATGCTAAACCAATCATTGCAACATATCATGTTAAACTGCTACATAGAATCATAGAATCATAGAATCATAAACAGAATCATAGAATAATAGAATCATTGAATCATAGAATCATAAAATGGTTTGGTTTGGAAGGGACCTTTAAAGGTCATCCAGTTCGAATCCCCCCGCCATGGAGAGGGTATCTTACTAGACTAGGTTGTTCAAAGTCCCATCCAACCTGGACTTGAACATATCCAGTGACGGAGCATCCACAAATTCCCTGGGCAAGCTGTTCCAGTGTCTCACCACCCTCTCAGTGAAGAACTTCTTCCTAATTTATAATCTAAATCTCGCCTCTTATAGTTTGAAGCCATTACCCCTCCTCCTATCGCTACAAGGCCTTGAAAAAAGCTTTCTTGTAGGCCCCCTTCAAATACTAGAAGACCACAATAAGGTGTCCCTGGAGCCTTCTATTCTCCAGACTGAACAACCCCAAATCTCTCAGCCTGTCCTAGGAGAGGTGCTCCAGCCCTCTGATCATCTTTGTGGCCCTCCTCTGGACCCGCTCCAACAGATCTATGTCCATTTTGTATTGGAGGCTCTAGAGTTGGACACAGTACTCTAGGTGGGGTTTCACAAGAGTGGAGGGGAAGAATCACTTCCCTCAGCCTGCAGGCCACGCTTCTTTCAATGCAGCCTAGGATACAGTTGGGGATTTCTGGGCTGCACTTGCACATTGTTGGCTTGTGTTGAGCTTTTCATCAACCAACATGCCCAAGTCTTTCTCCTCAGGACTGCTCTCAATCCATACTTCATCCATCCTGTATTTGTGCTTGGGATTTCCCCAACCCAGATGCAGGACCTTGCACTTGGCCTTGTTAAACTTCAGGAGGTTGGCATGGGCCCACTTCTCAAGCCTGTCCAGGTCTCTCTGGGTGGCATCCCTTCCCTCCAGCATGTTGACCACACCACATAGTGTGCACACAATCCCAGTGTCCATATCACCAACAAAGATGTTGAATAATACCAGTACCAATACTGATCCCTGAGGAACACTACTCATCACTGATCTCCACTTGGATATCAAGTCATTGACCACAGCTCTTTGATGGTGACCATGCAGCCTATTCCTTATCAACCAAGTGGTGGGTTGACCCTGGCACGGCACCAGGTGCCCACCAAGCCCTTCTATTGCTACCCCCACCCCCGTCAGCATGGCACGCAGGGAGAGAATAAGACGCAAGGAGCCGTCAGTTATGATAGATAAGATGTTA
>WTSP01020132.1:78474-103710 GCA_025331215.1 Actenoides lindsayi
TTCCTTCCTTCCTTCCTTCCTTCCTTCCTTCCTTCCTTCCTTCCTTCCTTCCTTCCTTCCTTCCTTCCTTCCCTCTCTTCTTTCTCTTCTTTCTTTGATGCATCCAAATGTCCTACAACTATATTTTCATTGTCATATTTTTAGTCACACCTGTAACTGTCACATTTCCAATTGTTTTTTCAAAGCAGAGACTCCTTTCCAAACAAAGAAACAAAATCTGTATTAACAGATGGAGTGACATATCTGTGTGATTTTCACCATTATTTCATGGGACATTTTGAAGCATCTATCTTCTATTGTTCCGTCCTGCTTGAAGGATTATGACAGTCTTCATTCAAAGGAGAAAATCAATGCCAGGATTATCTGTGGAACTTCAGCCATCTCCAGTCATGTCCTGTCTTTTCTATCTATTAAATACTAAGCTGTTCCCTGGAGGTCCTTATTAGGCCTTTTTTTTCCTGTCTTAAAAGTTGTCCTCAAACATGGTAAGTTTAGATTTAGGATCACAGTACTTCCTGATGTGTGGAACAAGCAAACTCTGCATTAACCGATTTGCAACTCCATTTCTTGATTTGAATACATGTAATGGTTAACTGCTTCTTATTTATTCTGCTGTTTCACCATAAAAATATAAGTAGATGTGTTTTTTGACCTCCCCCCTTTCCTCATGCCACCACCTGCCCATGAAGTTCTACAGCGTAAATAATTAATGCTGTTATCTTAATTCCTAGGCTGCTATCAGGAAGCGTGGCCTCTTCAGTTTCCTTTCTGTTTCCTCAGCCATTGCTGCATCCATAATGAAACTCAACATGAATGTAATGTTAAAGCTGCACATTTAAACACACAGATGTTTAAACACACTGTCACAATAGTTCTAGGTGCGTAGAGCTGAATATGTCCACTATTTCTGACACTCAGTAAATGTAAGGTCTTGCAAAAAATTCTGATAGTTAGCAGGAGAAGGAACTTGACTCCATACAGTGTGAAGACTCCCTCATTATCCGTGATAAAGATCCTATGTTTCTGTGATTTCTGCAGTATTGCTGGCAGCTGCACTGTGAAAGTTGCTTCCTGGCTTGCTTCCAAGACCTTCAAGCCTCAGAAGCAGGAAACAGAAGAATTCACTTTCTTCTGCAAATGCAAGGTAGGCTGATATGAAGCAGTTTCAGGTTTTTCCCAGAAGAAACAAATTAATGATGGGGACCACTTATAAAGCATCATTAGCTCAGATCCAGCATCAATAAAATTGTGTTAAAGAGCATGTCAGAATCTTTAAGAAGATGGTTCTCTGATGGATTTCAGTTTCTACTCAGATATGCTCCACATCCATACAGAGGAGTTGTAGTCTTGTTACACCATAACCTTGTGTTTGTTAGGTTGCAAATTGTCAGGTAAGAGACATTTCCCATAAGACTGAATGCGGATGTTACAGTCATTGCTGCTGGGGTAAGCATGCGATGACAGGGAATAAAGAGATGACACTTACTATCACATTTTGAATCACCTATAGGAAGCCTAAATATATAATATGTTTTATTGCAGGCCAGAGAGGAGTAACTTGAAAAGTCAGTGAGCCTCAATACTGGCACTCTTCTGTTTTTTTCAGAAAGAACCTCTGTTTGTTCAGGATTTCACGAGTTGGCCAGTCATCAGTTTACATTATTAAGATGGAGATGATCCCTTTTGTTTGATTCAGTTACATTCCATAGGCACCTGAACCATTTGAGATGCCCTAGGGCATCTTACCTGCATTTCTGCTATTACTACAGAAGGTCACTGGTCCCTCATAACTCCTGTGTCACATCTGTCAGCCCCATGTACACATTTGAGATACTTTAGGGCATTTACAATGGCCTAAGGCATCTATCTATGGATGACCAATTTGAGCTGTTAGCAAAAGACTGGAATTAATCTCACCTCAAACAGGCATTTAGTCGAAATTGCTTTCCCAGGCTCCAGTCTGTTATCAGTGGAGAAATATAGGCATCTTTGAAGGATATTCATTCCTTACTAAAGTAGATGTCCAAGGTGATTGAGATGAACTGTCTTTGAAATTTACATTTACTTTGTCCAGGAACACAAGATTTATAGTAAGTGGCTATTCACTTATTTATCTACTAATGCAATTTTAAGTATTTTCCTATGGATAAGTATATTAGAATTACCATATATTTTATCCCAAATATTATTTAAAATAAGGCAGCTGGAATGTTTAAAGCTACTAGTCTCCAAAGAGTATTTTGACTTTTATTTAGAATCAGAGAATCATAGAATGGTTTGGGTTGAAAGGGACCATTAAAGGTCATGTAGTCCAAACACCCTGCAGTGGGCAGGGACATCTTCAACTAAGTTCGGGTTGCTCAGAGCCCCATCCAACTTGACCTTGAGTGTTTCCAGGGATGGGTCATCTACCACCTCTCTGGGCAACATGTTTCAGTGTTCCACCACCTTTATTGTAAAAAATTTGTTCCATATATATAGTTGAAACCTACCCTCTTTTAGTTTAAAACCACTACCTCTTGTCCTGTCACAACAGATCCTTCAGAAAAGTTTGCCTCCCTTTCTTATAAGCCTCCATTAAATACTGAAAGGCCACAATAAGGTCTCTCCAGAGCCTTCTCTTCTCCAGGCTGAACAACCCCAACATTCTCAGCCTTTCCTTATAAGAAAGGTGCTCCAGCCCTCTGATCATGTTTGTGGTCCTCCTCTGGACCAGCTCCAACAGCTTCATGCCCTTCTTGTGCTAGGAGCTCCAGAGTTCAACACAGTATACCAGGTGAGGTCTCACCAGAGTGGAGTAGAGGGGCAGAATCACCTCCCTTGATGTTCTGGCCACCCTGTGTTTGATGCAGACCAGGATACAGTTGGCCTTCTGGGCTGGTTGCACACACTGTCGACTGATGTCCAGTTTTTCATCCGCCAGTATCCCCAAGTAATTCTACACAGGGCTGCTCTCAATCAATGAATTACCCAACCTATACTGACACCAAGGGTTGCCCTGACCCATGTGCAGGACCTTGTACTTGGCCTTGTTGAACCTCATGAGGTTCATGTGGGACCACTTCTCAAGCTTGTCCAATTCACTCTGGATGGCATTTCAACCCTCTGATGTGTCAACTGCACCACTCAGCTGGTGTCATCTGCAAACTTGCTGAAGGTGCACTCGATCACACACTGTCATTGATGAAGATATTGCCCACCTGGGTCCCAGCACTCCTCTGCAGTTGAAGAGGATGGTCTCATGACTTACTTTGCCTCAAGGTTGGCAGCATTTCAGGAGTTGCTGTCTGAGGAGTGAGACAGAACTGACAGACATGGTTTAGTGGTGGGCTTGGCAGCGATAGGTTTACAGTTGGACCCAATGATCTTAAAGGTCTTTTCCAACCTAAATGATTCTATGATTCTATATTAAACTGCAATGGTCCCAGTATGGACCCCTGAGGGACACCACATGTTACTGATTGCCATCTGGACATTGCCCTGTTGACCACTACCTTCTGGATGCAACCATCCAAACAATTCATTATCCGCTGAACAATCCACACATCAAATCCATATGTCTCCAATTTAGAGAGAAGGCCTTGTCAAAGGCCTTACAGAAGTCCAGATAGATGACATCCATAGCTCTTCCCTTGTCGACTGATGTAGTCACTCCATCATAGAGGGCCACTAGATTGGTCAGGTAGGACTTGCCCTTCATGAAGCCATGCTGGCTATCTAGAATCACCTCCCTGTCCTCCACATGCCTTAGCATAGCTTCTAGGAAGATCTGTTTTATGATCTTCCCAGGCACAGAGGTGAGGCAGTTCCCAGGGTCCTCCTGGGTGCAATGGGTACAATGTTTGTCTTTTTCCAGTCACCAGAGACTTCACCTAACTGACACAGCTTTTCAAATATCATGGAGAGTGGCTTGGCAACTACATCAGCCAATTCCCTCAGTACTCTGGGAAGCATTTCATCAGGTCCCATAGACTTACATACGTTCAGGTTCCTCAGACAGTCATAAACCTGATCTACTCTTACAGGGGGAGGGATTTTGCACCCATGGTCCCCATCTTGCTGTTCATTGGCTCAGGAGGTGTGGGAATAAAGGTTGCCAGTGAATATTGAGGCAAAACCATGTCTAGGGGCATAGATTAGTGGTGGGATTGGCAGTGTTAGGTTAATGGTTGGACTTGATGATCTTGAAGGTGTTTTCCAGCTATGATTCTATGATTCTAAAAAAGTCGTTGAGTACCTCAGTCTTCTCCTCATGTGTTGTTAGCTTGCCATTCTTGCTCATCATGGGGGGTATGCTTTCTTTGACCTTCCTTTTCTGGTACACATACCTGTAGAATCCCTTCTGATTACTCTTTGCATCCCTTGCCAAGTTCAGCTCCACCCACACCTTGGCCTTCCTGACCCCATCCCTACACAACCAGCTAGTGTCCCTATACTCTTCCCAGGATATCTGTCCCTGCTTCCACTGCCTGTGCATTTCCTTATTGACCTTTAGCTTGACCAGCAGGTCTCAACTCAGACATGCCAGTCTCTTGCCATCCTTGCCTGGTTTCTTACACATGGGGATCAAGAGCTTTTGCGCTCTATGGAAAGTGCCTTTAAAGATCTGCCAGGTTTGCTCAGCTCCCTTGCTCCTGAGGGCCATTTCCCAAAGAGTCCTATTGACTAACTCCTTCAAGAACTGACTAACTCTTTGAAGAGCTTTAGTGGCTTGTAAAGTTTTCAGCTTTCAATGGAACAAAGCACTTTATTCCCTTAATGTTCAAACTACTGTTTTCACAATGTGGAAGCAAGTAAAACTTACACTTTTGAAAAGGAGTATCAGGAGGCCTACCCTTGAGTTATATCTCCCAATTCCAGTTTAGTAGTGCACACAGATGGGCCTGTCTTTAATTTAAAGATTAATTTGTAGAGAATATAGTTTTCTAAGGCAGCAGTTTCCAGCCTTTTTACCATACTGAAAATCCCTCATATGTATTCCAGTGGAGGTTCCAATCTATATAAAACAAATTTAAGCAAATTACCAACAGCAGCATTTTCTTGTTTAATTTTGTATGTCTTCATATTTGTTGGTGAAATCCTTAATACAGACTATTGGTTGAAGAAGATAGACTACTAGTATTCACTTTCAAAATGCAGAAGGATAAAACAGCTTCCAGATGTACATTTTAAATATAAATAATCAAAGAAATCAACATGTACAAACAGCTAAATAACCAGCCCCATCACTGGGGACAGGAAGGCAAGGAGTGTAAAGCCACATCCTACCAGATGGCAACACCCATTAAACAGATTTGAGTTGTTGTTTGGCTTTTTTCTAAATTAAGATTTCTTAAAACTCTGAATAATATTTTAAAGAATTTTTTTCCCCATATTAAGATGAGATGAACTCTACCTGCCCTTGTTGTCTGAACAATTATACATGTAAAAATATCTGGAAATCTCATCACAATATCCAGAAATAAGTAAGAAATACTGCTGATAAATTTTAACTGCATAACACACCTTAGATTATCCAAACAACCTGCCTTCAAATACAGGAAAGAGCATCTACAATCTAATACTGTTTTTCTAAATGAGAAAAGTTGCGAATCATATCAGAAGAAAGTCACCAAAGTTTTCTCAGAGACACCTTCACAAAATCTGGGAACTAAAGAAGGAGATTTCAGAGGACAAGTCCACCTGACAATGGAAGAACTACTTACTGGCAGTGCTTACTAACTTCCAAATGAAAGCTATCTGTTGGAGAGCAGCTTTCAAGTTCTCCATTACCTTTGTTTGAGTGGAAGAGAATTTGGAAATGGAAATTAAAAAAAATGTATCACAAAGCTAATGTGTACAGGAAAGATAATCCTGTTGCAGAACAAATGGTTCTGCCGTAACTGTCCGTTATACATTGGCTCCTGTCCCTTCTTAATGAACAGATGAATGCAATACGTAACAGCTCACAGAAGTTAGATACAGTGCCTCCTCAAATTTTGATGATGGTGACATCTCAACAGCTGCTGTTGAAGATTTTGTGTATCTCCAGCTTCTCACATGCTAACATGTTGGATAACTCTAGTTTCATAAGAGATCAGAGGCACAGAGTCCTTCCATGGTACTTCATCTGTAGAGGAATAAAAATATCCCAGTAAAAAAAAAAAAAAAAAAAACAAACGATGTATTCCCTGTCAAAACCTGGCAAATGTAAGGAAAATAGTACAATACACAACTACTACCACCATGTCATTTAAAGTAATAGAATAAAAGGGAGGAATGGAGGCTAAATCATCTTTCCTTTGTAATCAAAGACTAGTGAAAGGAAGGCTTACCTGTGTTCATATATGCAAGAAGACTGGAGCTCAAACAAGTTACAGCAATAATGAAACTTCTTGATGTTTATGTCACTCATTTTTAGGACAATACATGACATGTCTCTTGTAACACCCAGCCTTCACTGTGCAGGCAAGCTACAGTGCCTTATGATGAGTCTTCCCCATAATACCAGCCTGGCCAAGGCCTGGTTGCCTCTAGAGAAATAGAGATTCAGGGCAAAAAGTGATTGCAAAAAATACTGAACATGCATTGGACACCACTAGCAGAAAGGATTGCATATCCTTCACTGCCTAATGAACTTCTCCAGAGGATTCACCAACCTTTGTCTCTGAGCCAAATACATGAAAGAAAGATCACATTCACCTGCAGAGAGCCAGAGTTTCACCACTTAAATCCCGGATGGAAATACAAATCAAGACTTTAGTATTATGCAGAGGGATTTCTCATTTTATATTGGTTAAGTCCTGACATTTTGACAAAGGGAAGAGTTACACAGCAATTAATTTCTCAATACGTTTAAATCACAGGGTCTGCTGAAATTTGCAGAATTTCCTTCACTCCCCAAAATAGGTTAATATCATCCTTAAAGTAATTGCCTCCATTTTGCCTTTTTAGCATAACCTTTGACAATGTCAAAGTCCCTTGTGTTATAGCCAACAAGCGTGCTTAATAATAATTTGTCAATTTACTGAAAAATGCTTGCTTCTCACAGGTCATGTATTGCTTGTGTGCAGTTGCTGTCTATCACCCATAACATGGAGGGGTAGAAATTCATTTTAAGTGTGCTTAAGGGTATATTTTTGAAGGGACAGATTCACAAAATTCTAGCTTGTAGTCTTTTGCTAGGAAAGCAGAAAAACAACACAAAAGGGAGAAAAGCAAGATCAAAGAATAATTTTCTTCCATATACTCTTCCACTTATTAATCTGATAGATTTGCCTTTCAAGAGAAAGAGAAGGTGTCAAAATTTTCCTCCAAATTAGCTGAAACACTACAAGTCACAGGTGGCTACTGTTGGTCACATGAAGGACTCCTTGTTTTCAGCTGATAATTGCTAAATGGTCTGTGACCATAAATTTGTAGTAAGAGTAAGAAGAAAAAAAAACACAGGATCTGCTGGAGCTGTCAGAGAATATAGACTTAAAAGACTGTAGCTAGCATGATGTAAAATCTACAAGTGCAAAAGCTCCAGATCCAGAAAGAACACCATAAAAAATGAGCAGAGGTAAAGTCAAGAGGGTTGGTATCAGCTCCAGACTAAATAAAGATATCTGTAATGGGAGCTGCAAGGGGCAGAATTTAATTGCTCCAGTATAAGTACATAAGGCCATTTGAGATACCAGCACAGATGTGACCAGATATGACACCAGACTCCTGAAATCTGTTACCTGATTTAGGCCAGGTGAGATACTCTAGTATATCTCAGATGGCCACTGTATACCAGCCTACGTGCCTAAGCTGTTGTCATAGTCCACCCAAATCCATCCCAGTGGCATCTAGAGAGCTATTAGCTGACTAAATGTAGGTTAGAGTGGGCTCTGCAGGCTTCACTGACTGTATTGACTAGCCATTGGCTACAATTGGTTTAACATCTACCTCACAGCTACACACAGAACTCTATTTAGATACTCACATTGAGGTATCCACTTTGAAGATAAATCCCATCCCCAATTTCAGGGTTCTCAATTCATGCCTTGACATTGACCTTTAGTGCCATTGGAGATAGTGCAGAACATCTGAGGTATCTGGATGTCATTGGCAGATCTGACTTGAGATCTGTGGAAGCCTAAATCCTTCCAGACCTGTGGCAGGGGGTGAGGCAGGACAGCTAGGTTGCCCAGTGCTTTTCAAATGTTCCTAAACATTATATTTAGGAAAAAGGAATCAAGGCCTATTTCTTCAGCCTCTGACTCTGAATCATGCCCACTCTGCCTGACCCATTAAGATCTTCAAGAGCAGACCCTTCAAAGACCCTTCTTGTGATATCTGTCTGCCAATAGACATTGAGTTTACAAGGCCTTCCAAATCAGTCTTCCAGCTGAAGAAAAGATAGAAACGACTCCTACTTTGACCTCTGTATTACATACATGGTCATGGACCCCTGTGACACGTCATGCTTCAGCAGGATAGAATAAGCTCTCCCTTAAAAACATCAAAACAATACTGAAGCCTAGTTTTGGGAAAAACTGTGACTCAAAAATTTTATCAGCATAAATACATTCTGCTAGTGCATGGATGCATTACTTACCTTACTTATGAGCCTTAGCTTTCTTTGACAAGGCTGCTTGTAAACTTAAAATTCCCAGGGCCAGAAGCTGGCAAGACCCAACACATTTCAGGAGCCAAGTTGTTCTCACCTGCTCAGAAAAGAAGCCTAACATGACATTTACCAGTGCCAGCCACTGATACACTTCATATCAAGGCAGTGTAGATGATGTGGAGACTTAAAATAGTACCACTTCCTGGAAGATTCCTCCTGCTGGTCTCTCTTGCTGTCACAGTTTCACAGGAGAAAATGCTGGAGAATTACAGCACACCTACACAGCCAGATAACTGACTTCACCCACTCACTACAGGCTCCTCAGTCCTCTGAGCACCCACACTGCAAAAATGCTACTTTGCCACTGGGACCTCTTTAGAAACAAAACAATTAACACCCTTCAAAATAGAAGTCGAGTCAAATCTTGGGGGTAGTTCACTGTGAGGACCACTGCTAAAAGACAGTACAGAGCAGGCTGATCTAAAGTTGACTCCCTCAACTATGCACTGTCCTGCTAACACAGAAAAATGTTAACAAGTGTGCGCCACTTTTCTCATGGGCTAAGGATCATTCCCTAAGGCAGATTCATCAGGCAGTGTAGATTTAGCCTTAGACACCAGCCCCAAGGGAAAAATGCAGAATTTCTTCAATTCTTCATTCCACTGGGATTTTTCATTGTAGACAAGATAGGAATAAGCCAGAGAGATTGGATAGTCTTTCTAAATGTCATACTTTAGCCACATGTGACAAATGCAGAAAAATTCCTGTGTTAGGAAGGTAAGTTATTAGGCAAACGGTGCATGCTGGGTTGCAAAATGCAGTCTGTCATTAGCAGTGCTATAAGCAAGAACAGTTGTTAAAAGCAGCTGAGGAACCTCAAGAATATGGGGCAAAAATTACCTGACACCAGGATGATGAAAAATATAAGGGGCAATCCACCTCAAACAAAGAGCTATCATAATTCAGAAAGATAAGAGCCAATATGTGGTACCTGGAAGGAGAAATTCAGGGTAGGAAAAGGAAGAAAAAGAAGAAGGTAGCTCAGAATTGTGAGTCCTCTGACTTTCAGGAGAACCAAAGGGAAAATGCACAACAGCACTGGCTTCTGTATCTCACAAAACGATGCCCTTTACCCTTATCATTTCCTTTTCACTTCATTTTTCTGCATGCAATCTTGCATCAAATGTGAAAAATAAGTCTTTGTGTCAGCTCAGGAGTAGCAAATGTCCAGCTTTGTGGTGACACGTGGAACCAGCTCGTTATTTAGGGGAATCTCTCCTCTTTACAGAGAGTGGTTTTTCTAAAGGCAATGTATATATATAATATAGACCACAGAGAAAAAAATGGAGGAAAATACTCTCAGGGTATCATCAGAGTTTTATTAAAACTCCACAAAGCAATCAAACAATATTATAAGTACAATAAATACAGTTCTTGTGCTATTTCTTTAGTAACCTCTTCTACTATTATAATTTAAAATTATAGTTAAAACCCCACCATATGATACAGATTAATCCCACTTTAATTTACAACAGTTGTGACCACACTGAAAATTGTTTCCCTGTACTAAATGTTTATTATAAAATCACTATCCAAGAACTGGAGAAAAAACCATGCAATGCTTAAGAAAAAAACACAAGCACTGGTCATCATCCTGGAAGACATTAGCAAAGTCTGAGCTAAATTAGAGAGCTGATAAATACATTAGCACAGCACCAGTAGTGCATAATGAAATCTTTAAAGTAACATAGGGAAAAAGAATAAAGTTATTAAAAATAAATGTCTTTTTCTACAATAGTATATGCAAGGGGTCTCTACTGTATTAAAGCATATAAAAATAATGGAGAAGAAAATTGAGTTGTGAGCACCAAGATTTTCTACATTTGCTTACTTTTAATGTAGAATTCAGGCAGGTGTCTAAGGCAATATACTACAGTTTCACGTATAAATGAAGCAGTAAGTTTCAGTAACTTGAAACTAATTTAGATTAAAATTGAAGTGTAGCTCCAAATGGAATTGAGTTGTGAAATAGTCCTGTCAAAAATGAATGGAGATCTAAATTTAAAATGACTGTTGCCTAACAGAATAGTGGAATATTGGTTAAAGACTGTGATTTGAAGCCCACGCTTACTAAGAAGCAGATAAAACCAAGTCTTTAAGGAGAAGTATCTGACCCATGTAAGCCATCATTTCAACTCGCTACCAAGTTAGTAATATTTACTTTCCTTCTTAGTTTTATAAATATAAAATCACCTTCTTAACACCACCACACAAATCTTAAGCAGACTTTTATGATAAAGTTTCTGAAAAAGGTCAAAAATTGAAATATCTCTTTATCTACCAGTAATACTTTTAAGCCATATTTATCCTTTCTTCATTTAAAAGCAAGCAAGCAAAAAGCCCCTCAGTTTCCTTATGACAGTACTCACCAAGTCATTTGGCTATTTTATTAAAATATACATCAATAAGAAATGTTAAAAATCCGAAGTGACATTATTTTGGAGGGTGAATTGCTAATAAAGCAACACAGATTTTCATCCTGTGTGAAACAGCTGGACCATGACGAGATCACATTAGCACTAATTAAAATGATATTTTTTTGTGTGGTTTTTGTTAATCCAGCTTCATTGGACTCAAAAGGATTTTTGAAATCTGTAATAAAAGCTATTATGTAATCTTACTCTGGTTCTCTTGCATCAGGTTACTGTGTGAAATTTCCCTATAATAAACCATATTTTCTTAAAACTCTCACTCAATAAAATCAATATTAAGTTTTTTACTATTATAGCTGTTTTTTCCCAATATATGATCCTCATTTAATTAAAAAAAATTAAAGCTTTAATTTATTTTTGCTTGATGAACAAGAAAAATACCATATTAAAGGCAACATTTTGCCATGTTTCTCTTTTTCCCTCACTTTCCCAGGTCCCTGTTGTTCCCAATGTATAATTTGCAAAACATATTGCTTCAATACTTACAATGAGAGAGGCGGCCCAGCTGTGGGAGGGAAAGGACAGCAGTCTCCAATATTACCATAATAATCTGCCTAAGGTCCCATGAGCCCTCTGGAGTATACAATTCTCTATACTGCAGGCCCCAGCTGGAGAATGTTCTCTTGACATGTATGCCAACCTTTGCCTGCAGGCAAAATAAAAAAAAGGCAGAGAAGTAATCATGAAAATAAAAAATCTTGTCAACTGTGGTAGGATGCAGTTTCCATGTTTTTTTGCTCACGTAGGCAGTCATTGTGCTAACAAAATGATAGGAGACTTTAAAAGACTGCAGCTGGTACGTGTTTTGCTGGAGAGGGGAGAACATCACGTGCCACACTAATTCTGCAATTCTAACTTTGGGGGGAAAAAATGAGCAGTGATATTGTATTACTGTCAATATGCATGACAGCTTTATTTACCTCCTCTTCCGATGGCTGCTCATTACAGGATTTAAGTAGGAAAGTGAAACCCTGACAGTGCTACGCTAATTGCAAAGGGCCAGATTGTGATCCTTATTGTTTTGTGTTGGGTGGTTGGGGTTTTTTTTCACAGTGATGAGGGCTCTCAGGCAAATCGTCTTGCTGGCTCAGTGGGACTAATTGGGAAGTAAACACCCATTACTGTGAAAGCCATGCAATTGGCTCAGTGAACTTTCCAAGGAAAAAAAAATAGCATGACTTTAAATCAAATAATGCAGTAAATGGAAAAGGTGGTTGGAAGGCTCATGTATAAGATCAATGATCAAATATATGCTTTTGCTCTTCAATTTTAAATCCATTTTAAACCCAAGAACCCAAGGTCTTCCTTCTGATTTCATTCAAAGAGATCTAAGTAAGAGGAAGACCATCATCACAGAGCTCAAAACAAGTCCCACATTTTCATAGATCCCCCAAAAAATAAAAGCAGTCCTCTGTAAAGAAAGAACATGTGTGTAAAACACTCATGGATCTGATGCTCTATTTTCAAAACTGCATTGCCAGAGTAGGAAAAAGGGTTATTTATCATTTTAGCCCTAATTAACACTAAAATAAGATTTCTTTTTATTTTCCTTTGCTACTAAAAGACATATTCGCATTCAAATGCATGGCATTTCATCTCACAATAACCCCATGGATTTTACAGGTATACTCAAGGTTGAACATCTTTGGTAGTAAACCAGTATTCAAACTGAAAGCCTTAACCCTCCTGTCTCAGCGAGTTCAGATTACAGCTTCCATCAAAGCGAGTTATGCATTTCTTTATCTAATGCCTTTTGGATAGAGCTTATTTGTGTAACCATAAATCTACATGCAAGCAGAATGAAAATGGCTGTGGAAAACAAACTAATCAGAAGAGAGTTGCTTTGGGTTCAGAGGACGCAAGTATGGAAGAGACCTGGAAACAGGGGCTGCTCCCAGTAGAGGAAGTTTCAGTGCAGTCACCATCTTCCTCTTCCCTTCCTCCTTCCCATGAACACACAGAGGTTTTCTTTATGCAGTTAATATAAACAAGCCTGTCAATTCAGAAGTACTTTTCCCCTACCTATGTGTGTATACATAGATATGTTCTGTTTTTTTCTTCTCCAAAATCAGTTTTCAGCTCTTTTGCCTCCTTTATTTTCAAGGCACCAAGAAGAAACAAGAATATGTTTAGCTCAATAATTGCTCTTGAAGGATATGTACCGTAGCAAGTTAAAGATTTTGATTTGTTGTCTGAAAATGGAAGTAATTACTTACACTGGGTGGACTTGGGAGAGACCTTGTCTGTCTGGCACATGAATGAAAGCATTCTTTAAGCCTGCCAGCCAAGTGGAGCTTAATTGAAGACACTGGAGAATTTAAAATGAGGAAAAAATGAAAACAAAATAAAATATATATTGAAACTACTGGGCCAAGATTAAGCAGCATAGAGAATATTCCATGTGGATGTAAGAGAAAGAAGGAATCATGGCCAAAGCCTATTTAGACAAACTTGAACAATGCCCCCTCTCAAAACTACTGGAACTGTAAAATGTGACTCTCCAGAAAGAAGAAGCTTTCAAAGTCCAAGGGACTAACCTTTAGGAGAAGTTTTCATGTAGTGCAGCTTTGGATACGGGTTTCTAAACTGTCTCTCTGCATTTCATCATGTGTAATAGGACAGCCCAGCCAAAATGAACAAATAAATTTCACTTCTTGCCATGGAATGAGGAGGAAGCCTGGTTAGTGTCACTATGGCTGAGTTAGATATATAACCTTGTTTATCAGATTCATCTATGTTCTTACAAGAATGAATGTAAGTTTGGGGTGGTGAGTTTTTGCTATTTTCTTACTTGTGTTACCTCTTACTGCTTGTTTACACAGCTCCCTCAGTAAATCATTCCCTAGTGCACTCCCTGGCACTGTGGTCAAGCTGCGCCATACATCCCAGATGAGAGCAATTAAACTCAAACCCTACTACTCTGCAATAGGGTGGCCTTTTCCAAGCTGCCCACTGGGAATCAGCAGTGCCCTTCATAAATCATTTCCAGGAGCAGTTTGGGAAAGCACTACTCAGCACAGGTCAAAACCATGGGCAGAAAGGTTTCCAGTGCTATTTACCAGTACAGATGTAGCATGAACACATATTGCTTGTATTTGAAATAAATTTATGGAAAGCGTTCACCCTAGTGAGACCACCATAAACGCATAAAAATAGTTACTATCCTGTAAAGCTACTGTAAGTAGTTAAAAAAAAAAAAAAAAGTAAAGTAGTCTATAACTGGGTTACAGATCCCTGTGAAACATTTATACTTCATTTGCTGGTTCTATCACTTAAAAATAAATAACGTTTGATATGAAATGTCATTGTGACATAAAAACCCAAAAACTATTTTTCACAAAATGTAACAGGAGTATATGGTAGCTTAAAAAAAATGTGATTGCTTCAAGTCTGAAAAAATTTTCTGAATCCAACCCAGAAAGAACATATAATTTGGACTTACCTGAATTTGCATTTTTCTTCAGCTTGATCTGCTCAGAGATATAGGCATGGCAATAAGTATTTTAGTTGATAAGCACTATGAGTAGGACAGGAGGCCAAGGTCATTAGAAAGAAAAAAACCCACTGTCTGGCAGAAAATGTATTTTAGCTACTGTAGACCTTCCATAATCTCCAAATTACACAATTACATGATTCCATGGGTTCGTCTTGATGGTAGGAATACAAGTGGGCTTGCAAATTAATCTTCTCTTACTTTCTTCACCCAGTGGCATGTGAGAGACTGGTAAAACCAATTTACCTTAGGCACCTATTTTTGCATGGGATAAAATTTGTAAGTTTTGTCTCTCTGCAGAGTCTACTCAGCTAGCTGATTAGGAAACCAAAGTTAGGTAAAATGAATGGCCTACTTCTGCTACTTCAAGTTGGTTTGGAAAAGTCCCTCTAGGCATGAGATGTGCCAAGCGCCTTTAAAAATCCAGCTCCAGATCTCTGCAAAATCCCAACCACCTGTGTTATGTGCTCAATTTGCAAGCACTTTTCTGTGCTTTCCAATTCCCTTGGCTCACGTCAGCAGAAAATATTTGCAACTAACCCAAACCATTCCAACTGCAGATGCTGCTGAGAAGCTGGCTTACCCATGTAGGAGGGGGTCAGCTGTCAGCACAATACCTCAGGACACTGACAGCCAAAGCCAAGCAAAATGAGTACAGATGCAGCCAAGAGTTACTCAGCAGCCCTGCAGTGAAAGGTACCTGCTTCTCAAGCCTCCCACACACATGGTCTTGGGTACACCACAGCAGTGACCACAGACCTGACACTGAAGAAGTGTAGGTGCCCGCCTACAAGAAAAGAGATCAGAGCATTCCCCCAAACAGAAAGGCAAAATGAAAACAAATATTTCTGAAACTGGAAATAAGTATTTCTACCCTCCACTGAATAAGAAAGAATTGGGGATTTGTTACTTTTCTCACTGCAAAGGACCTTTGGCACCTAAGGTCAGTCATGCAACTTAACTGTCCTACAAATCTAGTTGCTACTCTGATGATAGATAGCTTCCCACATTTCCTTACGAAGGAAGTAGTAGACAACTGCATACTTATCCTGGAAAGGTAAAAGCTTTGTTCTCTGTGTTATTTTGAAGAGAGATCTGGACCAACTACTGAGTGCTTGGCACATAAAATATATATATAAAAATACATATATATATATACACAATATATATATATGTATATACACAATGTACATCTACAGTTTCCACACTGTTAGATAATTTCCTGACCTCTCACAAACCTTTGGATGATTTTGAAAAACCTACAAATTTCTGTTATGATGCTTATCCCAGAGTCTGGGAACTGATAACCTATCAATGGAATATGCGCTGAACACAACACACCATTCAGAGACATGACTAGGAAAACATGATTTGTGAGTTGCTACAGAGGAACCTACAGTCAGAAACCCTGACTGCAAAAGCAAAACAAAATATTTCCCTATGATACCAGGTATTTTCAAATAAACGAAAAAGAGAACAGAAGGTTTTACATAAGAAAGTTGTCAAGCAACAGCTGAAATACTGAATGCAGCATAAACTGAGTGGATCCCCTGTCATGGTATGTTGCACTTCTGACAAGGGTATGAAACAAAGGGAAAGGGAGGAAAGAGTAAAAACTATCAGACTACAATTCACTGAAAGTCTAATCCAAAACCAAACAAAATAATGGGATTTTAATGAGTTTTGATTCAGTCTCAACCAGTTTATTTTGGTGCATGAACAGAAGTTTTGGAAGTATCACTTATAATGCCATGAGGAAAAATGTCTAGAGATGGTCTAATTAGATGTTTCTAAGAGTGTTATGAAGCATGATAAGCAATAGGATGAGTTTTTAAAATTAATAAATGGTCTTAAAAATCAGGTTATTATTTTAAATTTAGAAAGTTATTGATAGGACCTTAAAAGAAACCCCCTCCAATAAGAGGAAAATACATTTAAATTGCTAGGGAAAACTGACATAGCAGCGACACTCAAAAGATGCACAGAATTTTGTTTGGGGGGAAAAAAAAAAAAAAAGAGGAATACTTGGAATATTGAAGGAAAGTAGGATTATGACGTTAATAACTGGATGAAAAGAAAGTCATGTCAGGTCTCAGAGCTTTTTCTGTTTCTGAATCATCTAGTATTATTCAATTTTATTCTCTCCTTCTCTAGGCTTCCTAGTGCTGTCACCATGCTGGACTCAATTCACCTCCTGTTCAAGAAAGAGATCCTGATGCTGTGACTTAGCTGGTTACAAAAGGGAAACTGACTGTGATAATTCAGATTAATGTACAGATGTCAGTTTCCCTTGGCAAGCTGTTAACACAGATGCAAGTCTTTACAGAGGCTCAACTTTCTGCTACCCAGATTCTCCCCTCTCTGATTCCTCAACTCCCAGTGGAAGTGAAAGGGACAGTGCCAGGGCGGGTCATTTTGCTTCTTAGTTGCTTTCCTTGACATCTACTTACAAACCTAAAAGCACATTTATTCACTTTTTGGGGGGTTTTGCTGTCATAACTAAAGCCTTCCATCAGGTGCAAGAATCTCACTTTGAAATATGACACAAGATTATCTCTTGGGGGTAAGTCTAATTTACTTCTATAGAGTCAAAGGGAGGGGAGAAGCTAGTGATGGAAATAGGATTCACTGGAAGGCCAAAACTAATAACATTGCACATAAACAAAAATATAAGTCTGTCCAAACAGGAAACATAAGAATGCAACTCATACAACCATCATTCAAAACTAAGAAAAATCTCAGATTTGGAAAGGGGAGGATGAGGGATCAACTTACTTCCTTGTCTGAGAGATTCAATTAAAACAGTGGCTGCCCCCAGGCAAGTAGTTAAAAAATAAATAAATAAATTCTAGTGCACAGAAGGATGATCCAAACACCTGACTTTAGAGAAGCCACGAATTCGAGCCAGGGCTGTTCTCTTGGTATATAAAACAGTGCTATAGGTGAAGCAAAGATTAGGCAACCATGACTACACTCACATCCAGAGACTAGAGCAACCATGGGACAACCTAGCCAGAATTTAAAACCTGTGACACAAAGCCAATTAATCCAGAAGTCCAAAATTCTAAGCCTAGACTTAATAGCTGAAGCATCAAGTTCAAAATACTTCTGAAGTTCTGCTACTGGGAAAATGCCAGATCTGAAAGAGAGCCACTGGGATTCATGAACTACATGAGAAAGTGTAAGTGCTGTGTGGTTTTCAATTTCAATTTCCATGCTTTAGAACCCCTTACAAAGCAGTGTGCAAAGACAGCAAGTAGCATAAGGGAGTTGGTGTCACAGAAAAAAGCATGCTCAGGTCGTTTGCCTTACACTGCTTAAGCCAGAACTTACAGCAAGAAATCAGTATCAATAATAGCATTGCCCATTATTAAGGTCCAGGGACAAGTTCTGGTCATATCTCAACCACACACTGGGAGCACTAGGCCACTGCATGCAGCAGCTTCATACTTTTTTATGCTGATATTATTACTTCGAGTTCAATATAAGGAAACTCAAGACTGCTGCCTGGGCAGGATGCCGTTGGATCCAAACTACTCCCTAGTCTGCATGATTAGGGGATGAACATTCCTGAATACACTGAGATGTACAAATGCTGCTGTGGGAGTGCCAAGTCCTACGTGCAACAGTTGCTCTCATCTAAGAGGCCAAGGCTCATGTCATATCCTTCCCACCCCTTCACACTTTTTGTTCAAAAAGGAAGTTTCTGAACCAGCAATGTCAAGTGAGGGGAACTTGCCACTGCACCTCTTCCTTGTCTCCTTACCCATCCTCTCATTCTTTTTGAACACCTGGTCATCCTCGCTGTTGACCTGAGAAGAATCATCAGCTTTTTCATTTTTTTTCCTTGGACAGGTATTTGTGAGTGGGTAAGTAATGATGCTGCTGTCAACACTGAGCAGGAATGTACGTACTCTAATAGCCAGTGAAAATTCCTGTAGTTATTTTTTATATGGTATCTATATGTTCACAGTCTTTATTGTAGAGAAGGGAACATGGAGTATCTGCTTTCCTTAAAGACATGTTCAGAGGAAAAAAATAAATAAATAAAAAATCTACTTTTATAATGGATTTGTATTCCATGCATTTGCTTATCTATTCTTCAGTGTCACACTTAATCAAAAAATGCAATAAATCTAAATAGGTAAATTAATAAAAATTATAAGTGTTGCTGTGGGAGTGATACCAGCAGCTGTGCTACAAAGGTGGTTATATATCAGTGATTACACATAAGCTCAGCATAAAGCATTTAAAGATCCCAGATACAAAACCAGCAACAAGAAAAGCCTCGCAATGTGGCTGCATTATTTAATCAATGTAGTCTATACCACATGTTACACTGGCATATAAAGAATACCATGTACTGAGTATATAGAGTTATAGAAAGAAGAGGTAGGATCATCTGGTGTTGGATTATCTCTTTCATCTCTCTGTTAACACAGTATTATTCCCTACTGGGTATTTTTAGTGCCTTGCCCACTCTAGATTAAAATGGAATTTTGTAGTTAGGCTTCTTTCACAGACTCTTCCACAGCCCAATAGATCTCACAGCCAGTGTTATCTGATACCAGATTTCTATTTTTTTCATCTCTCCACTGTACCCAATTGCACTTAACTCCATTTTTTTTTCAGAAAACTTCAGTCATGAGGTATCCTGAGGTTGGGACCCAGCAAGAAATCAGCTTGGTTATTCTTCACACTTCTCTTCATACTCATGAACAAGAGATATTTGTACACCCTATGTCACATATATGGCAATATTAACTTGCACAACCATGGGATAACTATGTTTTTAGGAATAATTGCCTCTTGTATGCAAGCAATATCTACATGACTAAGTGTAACATTCCAAATAGGCAACAGTTATGTTAAATTTGTCTTTAAAAAATTTGTTCTCACCGAAAGTGGAGTTCTACGCATAATCGCAAATGTACATCAGTCAAGTGTGCAAAATTCATCTGAAAGTGGCTATTTTATTGTACATAAAAATGCTAGTGTTTTAAGTGTCATTTCCCAACCTGTTAATGGTACAAATTTTAAGAGAAGGAGAATTTTGACTTTCCAAGGGAACATTTCACACACTTCTCACCCTGCAGGGTGATGAGGTAACATACAAGGAGTGATGGGCACCACTGAAAAGAGTCTTGTCCCATCCTCTTGACACCTGCCCTTTAGATATTTGTTAAGTACTGAAAAGATCCTGTCTCAGCCTTCTCTTCTCCAAGCTAATCAGACCCAGATCTCTCAGCATTTTCTCACAAAGGAGGTGTTCCAGCCCCCTAATCATCTTCATATCCCTCTGCTGGATTCTCTCCAGTAGTTCCTTGCCCTTCTTGAACTTGGGAGCCCAGAACTGGACACAATACTCCAGATGTGGATTCCCTAGGACAGAGAAGAGGGAGAGGAGAATCTACCTCAACCTGCTGGCCACATTCTTAACACACCCAGGATACCACCAGGAGATCCAGGTCCTCCTCCACGCAGCTGCTTTCCAGCCGGTCAACTCCTAACCTGTACCAGTGCATGGGGTTACTCCTCCCTAGTTGCAGGTGCCTCAACTTGCCCTTGTTGAACATCATTAGGTTCCACTCTGCCCAACTCTCCAGCCTGTCCAGGTCTCAGTGAATGGCAGCACAGCCATCTGGTGTGTCAGCCATTCCTTCCATTCAGGTCATTGCTGAATATATTTAGCAGGACTGAACCCTGTACTGACCCCTGGGGAACACTGCTAACTACAGGCCTTCAACTGGACTCTGCACCACTGATCACAACTATCTGAGCTCTATTATTCAGACAGTTCTCAGTCCACTTCACTGTCCATTCATCTCACACGTTTGAATCTTACCTATGAGGATATTATGGGAGACAGTGTCAAAAGCCTTGCTGAAGTCAAGGTAGACAACATCCATTGCACTCCTCTCATCCATCCATCCAGTCATGCCATGATAAAAGGTTATCAGATTGGTCAAGCATGATTTCCCCTTGGTGAATCCATGTTGACCACTCCAGATAACCTTCTTTTCCTCTACATGCTTAGAGACAATCTCCAGAATGAGCTGTTCCATCACCATTCCACAGATGGAAGTGAGGCTGACTAGCTTGTATTTTCCTGGGTCCTACTTCTTGCCCTTTTAAAGACTGGAGTGACACTGGCTGTTCTTTAGTCCTCAGGCACCTCTCCTGTTCTCCATGACCTTTCAAAGATGATGCTGATAAAACTCCCCACCATATCATCCTGTAGTTTGTATAGATAAGGGCTGACTGAAGAAACTCATTTGGGACAGATGTAGTTGTTGGCTTCCTCACCTGTGGCTCATTTGTTCATCATCAAGAGCCTCTCACTCTCTTGATACACTATGTCAGTTGTTTACTCCAGTTAAAGAAAAAATCTCTAAAATTGATATATTGAAGCATGAAAATGTTCTAAACAAGAAAGCCAGACTACATGAATGGCATCAGTTCCTACTTACATACTGACTGGACCATTTATGCAGAAGTTACTGGTTTTCTTTTAACTAAATATCATCTTCTTAACAAACACCTGAGTGCAGTGCGCTACCGCCCCTAAGAAATAAAACCTAGGCTCAGTGATATCCCACAGATTTTAGGGTTTTGTCCACAGTTTCTAAGGTCTCAGTAGAAATGTTTCAACAGGAAGTGTGAGCTCTGCACCAGACACCTAGGCCCTAGCTAAGCAAAACACTAATTTTTCTGGCTTAAGGTCATTCTACAAACAAATTAGTGAGCTTTTCTTGACTGAAATGCTATAGAGATACTATAATCATGTCTTCATTCTTCAGAGTCGGCATCTCCTGGCATCATATTACCCATTCTAAGTGTAGCCTATTTATAAGGGGAAATTATGATATTTTACTTTTTTTGAAATTATTTCCCTGTTACACTGATAATGAAAAATATTCTCTCATTAGAAAGGTAGGTACATATGTTGAAATATATGACTACATAAAATGTGAGCAGTGAAAAACTTGAAAATGGAAGGTTTTGTGCCTTCAGTGGAAAGGTCAGTCAATCAAATTTGGGATTGTTGTCTCAGCTCACCAGCCCATTGGATTTAATACACAAAAGACCCTGTGGAAGCACAGACAACCCTAAGCATTCAATTCCAAGTACTTAGGTATATTCAGCTGTGTGCACAGAAACTTAAAAGCATGGTCATTGAAAAATATTTAAATTAGAAGTTACACATAATTTATGATGTAACAATATTGCATGTACAACAACACATTATGGCACTTGTATCCTCTGGTAGATAGGTAAGCAGATATGAAAAGATCTTCTAACAGACAGGTATGATCTCACAATACAACTATTAATATATGGTGTCCTTGGCAGCAAAAGTGGTCATTTAATGAAGCCCAACTGTAGGCTGTGCATGTAATTTATGTTTTAACTTTTGTAAACAGCACCTAGTTGCTATGGCTTGAGGCTCTGTATGAATCATTAAACAAATATATTCAACAATTTATATGAAGCCAAGAAGCAGGAAATCTCTATTTCCATATTTAAATCTGCCTATATATGTACATCATTACTTTATTTTATTAACTTGCCAACATATGCACCCAATCTACACAGTGTATTGAAGACAGTTGGCTTTTATTGTAGCCTATACTTACAGAATTTTGTGTGAGCTGTAGAAAAATAAGTTGTAGTGATGGTGTGTAACCTTTCTTTAAGTAGCCAAGTCAAGAGAGGTCCACGACCAGATTAATAAAATTGCTACTTATAAAGAAATGAGCTATGGTTGCAAATGACAACCTCTTCCAAGCTCAGGCCTCTTCCAGAAACTGGAAAAGGCAGTCCTACAAAGGCTCAAGCACAGGCTTTAAACTTAATGTGAGTAATCACATTAGCATGAGTTGAACTTTTCTTGTGCTTAAACACATGTGTAAGTCTTCATAGGATTGGTATCTAAATTCATATGGTTAGACTTTTATGGAAAACAGAAACTGCAGAGTGCATAACTCTAAGAAAAAATATACTTTTATCGTTGATTTTACTCTCCCAAACAGTTCAGAGTTCTAATAAAATGTACACAGAATAATAGTATAAAATTATTCTTATCCCTTATTCTCAGTAGCATCAGTCAATGAGAAGAAAAGACTATAGCCTATCCATATTTAATTATAAAGA
Organism: Actenoides lindsayi; assembly: GCA_025331215.1. Taxonomy (NCBI): domain Eukaryota; kingdom Metazoa; phylum Chordata; class Aves; order Coraciiformes; family Alcedinidae; genus Actenoides; species Actenoides lindsayi. The sequence goes on from WTSP01020132.1 coordinate 101,192, forward strand.
AGGTTTCTCTCTGATTAATGGAATCATTAAACATGCACAGATACATTTCACGGTATTAAATATTAGTTACCTTCCAGTATATTAAGAAGTAAAAATCAGAGTGGATTAAATGGGAAGAATTATTCTTAGTGTATGTCTTGCAATGCATACAAGCCCTCGCTTGTTTCCCAGGAAACGAAAAGGAAGCGCAGACATTCAACGCAGTACAAGAAAATATGCGTAGGCTGCAGAACAACTGGCAAAAAATCTTGGTCCCTCTTTAATTTATTTATGGTTTTAGCTATTGTGCTCTTTATTCTAGCCTTTACAAAAGAACAATTCCAGCACTAATATTCTGGCTCCAGAAGTTGGTGTTTCTATTAAAAATACAATAAAAATACTACTTTAGGCATTAGGAGATATGGAAAAACACACCCAATCAAAATACCTGCAGCATATGTTCATAATAAGGAAGGATTTATCATAACATCTTTACTTGAGAACCCCTGTGTTTTAAGTGGCAAGTAAACTGCATTAGCCTCATTAGATGTGCCTCAGTTCACCGGCGCTTATATGTATATATATATACGTACACAATTTACATCCAGAGAATTAATTTCTATCCAATAACTACAATTAAAAAAAGAGTAAAGGGGAAGATTAGAAAAAAATAATAAAATAAAAAATAAAGGAAATCAGATGTCACTCAGAGAAATGACAAGGCTGAGAGAATGGTTCAGAGCGGAGGTTTTAAGCTGCCATGCTGTGCCTTTCACAGCTGCCTACACTTCATGTCATTAATAACCAGTAAATAAGATCTGCAGGTGGGCATATAGGGCACCCTGAGCCAAGAAGCTGTAGCTAGGGCTTCTGTCTCTAAGATGGGTGGCCAGGCTCATTTGCACAAGGCTGCTTATGTTTCCATACCAAAGTGTAACCCTACTTAGCATAGCTTCAGGGAAGCTGCTATAATACAGAGAATGCTAATTGCTGTAACCAACTGGCAATGATGCATCCAAAATTAAATGGCCTGTGACTGAGCAGATGAACAATTTTTATAGCCCTAAGTTCAGGGAACATGGATATTCTGTCAAATTAACAGACAGTCTATTTGGTCTTAATAGGTACATAGAAGTCTTTTAAAAGACATTTAAATGTGCTATTAAGTTACCAGAATACAGTTCTCCTTCCTGTTTAAAGGTGTCCAATTTCAATCCAAAATACTTGTAGTCTATTTCAAGAAAAAACAAACAAAAAACCTACAACATTTTATGACCCTTATAAGCTTCATTTTCAGGGGAAGCTGCAACACAACCTCTGCTCTTACTCTAGGTTCCTGTTCATCTCATTGTACGCAGGCAAAATTCCCACTGAAGTCAGTAGCAGGTCTGAGCACAGAGGCCTTCAGCACAGGCATTAGCAGGCTGCCTCCTCAGTCTTCAATTCCAGTGGAATTTCTTTTTTTTTCAGAAGAGCATTGTAAGGTCAAAGTTTTTACCTGAGTTTCAGCAATGAGCTTTAACAGGTAAATCAAAGTCAAGGTCAGACATAAATAGTCCTTGATTTTTCCTGCTTGCACTTGGCAAAGGAAATACCCATATATTTCAGCACAGGTAACATATCAGTCCAGCTTTTCTACAAGTACTCTCAACAATTATATGTATTCATCAACTGACTTTATTATCTTTTTTAAAGATACCAAAAATTAGTCTGAATAACAAAAAATACTTGAGAAAAGGAAAACACTGGTAAATAAACTATGTAGAAAAAAGTTTCAAAAGACAAAATTTTATTGCTAGAGTGCAATCCTTTTCAAAGGATGTTTTGTAGCAAGTGAGACTGACATGGAAAGTTATTAGTGCAGAATATCTAGCAGAATGGTTCATTTATAGATTTATCAGTAAGCAAGACACTGGCTGCTTTCAGGAAAAGCAGAATGTAAGTAAGCATGGTTTATTCTCCACATACACAATAAATAGCTGTATTTAAACCCACTGCACTTAGAATATGATCACAGAAATGTCACCAAAATCGAGAGCTTTAGTTACTTGTCAGAGTTCCCCTTTTTATCAACACAGATGTTTCTTCATCCCAGCTTCCCAATACAAAGCATGGGATTCACCTCATAGATTTTAAGACACACCTACAATGTCTAGTCTGCTTACCCTAGGATCCCTTTATAGGCATTGGATATAAACTAGGCACCTGTAGAATACAATTCATCAAATCTATTTAGGATGCTTATCTGAAGGTATAATGTATCATATCCTAGAAAGCTGTTTCTCTGCAGTCTTGTTTAACATCTTTGTCAGTGACATGGACAGTGGCATTGAGTGCACCCTCAGCAAGTTTGCTGATGACACCACGCTGTGTGGGGAGGCTGACACACTGGAGGGAAGGGATGCCATCCAGAGGGACCTTGTCAGGCTGGAGAGGTGGGCCCATGCCAACCTCATGAAGTTCAACAAGGCCAAATGCAAGGTCCTCCATCTGGCTCGGAGCAATCCCAAGACCCAATATAGGCTGGGCAGTGGTTGTTT